>PVIY010012819.1:36407-60564 GCA_004026745.1 Myrmecophaga tridactyla | reverse complement strand
ACTCTTCCCCCTTTGGTCGAGAAGGTTCTCTCCATCCCTTGATGTTAATTCTCAGCTCATTCTAGGGTTTTTTTCCATCCCTTGATGCTGAATCTCAGCTCATTCCAGGTTCTCTGTCCCATGTTGCCAGGAAGGTACACATCCCTGGGAGTCATGTCCCACGCAGAGAGGGGAAGGGTGGTGAGACTGCTCATCATGTGACATTTGGATATTTAACTGAGGAAATTTCCAAGCTAAATGTAGAAAGTGCATCCTAGTTTTTCCTTGGAGCTTATGGTAAAATGCAAGAGGAAAGGGATAAGCTGAGAAATGAACAATAGAAACCAGAAACTGATGGTTTGGAAAACTCCGAGCATCCAGAAAGCAAGTAACCAAAGAAGAGTGCTCCATGTGAGGGTTTAGCTGAACATGAAACCAGTCAGCCACTTCCATGCAAGTCAGGATTGGAGGTGCAGGTTTCTAGGGAGGATCTGTGGAAAGTCTCACTGTCTGATTGTTTGGACCCCTTTGTACTACATGTAAAACCAACAAGATTTTGTGAGATCTGTATGAATGAAACCATCATCAGCCTGGATTAAAGGGGACAGAGGAAGGACAGATTGAAGGAAAAATCACTTCAAGGGCAGAACCATGAAAGCTGAGGTCTGGACCGAGGACATATTCTTGGGCCAAGAGAGCAGAGAGTGGGCCCACAATGGGTGTGGTAAGGGTGAGTCTGTCATGACACTTGGAGAAGGGGGGCATCCATCCCTGTTTTTCAGGAAGAGTGGGGCCACCCCAGTGTTCTCAGAGGGTGAACCTTTCACCCCCATGTTCAGGAAGAACAAGGCCACTGCACAAGTGCTTGGAAGGAGTGGGGCTGCCTCTCCATCAGGCCTGTAGAACAAAACATCCCTCCATAGATGACTCTCAGACCTTAAAATCTAATGGAGGATGTGCACAGGATTTTGGAATTGTTGGGACCCATGATCTCTGTTTTTCTTTCAATTTCTCTCTTTGGGAATGTGAACGTTTAACCTATATCTATCCTTTCATTGTATATCAGAAGAAGACAACTTGCTCTCTAGGTTTCATATGTCCACAGACAGGTGAATTGGACAGCCCACTCATAACTGAATTTGATGAAACTTTGAACTTTGTATTGCTATTGAAATGACTTAAGGCTGTCAGGAAATTGGGAGGGAATTAATGTATTTTTCATATATAAAGAGCATGTCTTTTTGGAGTTCAGAGGGCAGAGTGCAGTGGTTTGAAGGTGTAAGTACCCTAGAAAGACATGTTTTGAAATTTAATCCATTCCTGTGGATATAAAACCACTGTAAACCCTCTCACAAGGGCACTTCAGTTAAGATATGACCCACCTCAATCAGGATAGGTCTTAATCCTTTTACTGGAGTGCTTTTAAGGGAATGAAATTCAGTGAGAGAGAAAACCACAGAAGCAAGAAGCTGAAATCAACGAAACCCAGAGGAGAAGAGAGAGGCAGCAAGAGCTGCCGTGTGCCTTGTCATGTGGCAAGGGAATCCAACATTGCTGGCAGCTGGTCTTTGGAAGAGAGCATTGCCCTGTTGATGCCTTGGTTTGTACATTTTCACAAATTCAAAACTGTGAGCTTGTAAGCTAATACATTCCCATTGTTTAAGCAGAACCATTCCACAGTATCTGCTTTGAGCAGCCTGGAAATAAGACAGGAGTTCTCCTGGACTGCCTGCTTATGCTCCACTCTAATAGCATTCTCAGTCATGACACTGTGTTTCTTTCATAGCACTAATCTCCATCATCCTTCCTTGGTTCTTTTTTTTGTTAATTTCTTTTTGTTTGGTTTGTGTGTTGGCTATTGAGTCGTGGTGTCTTGATAGAATATAAACTTCACCAGGGAAGGAAGCAAACCCTTCCTAGCTCTGAGTCTGTCACATGATTATCATTACTAAAAACACCACAAAATGTTGAAGAGATGAATAAATGACTGAGTGGGTCATTTATTCAGATATTTGATTGCTTAATTGAAGAATGCTTGTCTTTGAGTACAAGCTGCAAGAGTGTGTCACCTAGACACAATTGCCCTCCTTGGGCCCAGTGTCCCAACCTCAATTCTGAGATTATTGCATTTATCTGAAAGACCATAGGTCCAACAGCCCTGTCCCTCCAGAGACTCTCAACTGAAATCCCTAAGTGGCTATGAAAAACTTTTCCCCAGCCTTCCAGAACTTGCAGTCCTTCCGGGGTCTGTGATCTCAGTGGTCACACAGGACATCATGGAGCTAGTTCAAGAGAAAAGAACCAGTAGACATTTTAATTAGATGTTTCTGAAGGTTTCTACAACCCTTCATTTTTGTCTTCCAAGGTCTACATAGTATCCAGAACATTTCTTTTGCAGCAGAACAATAAACACATACCAGGAATTTAGCAGCCAGTATTTTAAGGTTAGGACTAGACAGTACTCTCCATTGTTGTGGTTTTCTCTGATAGATTTTCCTATAGTGCCCTTCTTTACACACCCCACAGGTCCTGTGGTCAGCAGGCAGCTCCTGGTCTGGTTCAGGCCACTAGTCACGCTGATAAACACTTTCCATGTGTGACTCATCAGTTGTCTCATGAAACCATCCTGAAGTATGGGGTGCTGTATTTCCATTTTGTGTTTGAGAAAATGGAGACCCAGGGAGGCTGCTCTGCCCATGGTCGTGTGGCAAATGAGTCATGGAACTGAGTCCCTTGATGAAGCCCCAGCTCCTCTCCGCTGTCTGGACAGGCCATGCTTTGTGGGGATGATTGACCATGTCTGTATGTTCAGATGGTGACCCACCACTACATTGGTATCTCAGCCTAGAGATGCTCCGTGGCCCTGAGCCAATCATTCACCACCCTGATGAACTCTTCACATCATCTTGCACCATACATTCCTAACTCCTGGCAATTCAATGTAAAATTCTTGACTTGGCTGAAAGGCCCCATGTGACTAGTCCACTGGCAACTTCTGCTTCACCACTCTCTGCTCTGGTCCTGGGTTCTTTGGCTTTCTGGGCCCTAACACACAGCCCTATCCCTGCCTTGGTGCCTTTTCTGTGCCTGTCCCCTCCCACCCTGGCCACCTCCTTCCCTCCCACATGCAAGGACTTGTCTCCTTGAGGCCACTCCATTACCGTAAACGTCCGTGACCCAGCCTGCTCATTCTCAACTGCATTCCACTGTTCTTGGCTCTCCCCCCACTCTCTTCTTATCTCTCTTGGGCTTGTCATGATTTCTAATGTCCAATTTGAGGGTAGTTGACTGTTTAATGTCTTGGTTAGCTAATTGTCCATCAAGCTCTGATACCCTCTTTTGATTCACGCCTGCTTCCCAGGGCCTGGAAGGGTGCCTGGCACACACAGCCCACACAATATGTGGGCAGAGCAGGCTGAACCACACTACACAGTTCAGTCAGTGAGAACTTGAGAAAATGTTGGGTTATGGTGTCGGGCTATGATGTAACATGCATAAACACAATAAAGAGGGTCGGTATTGTGTGTAATTGTCCGACACCCACAGAGAATTGTTATTGTTGCTGTGTTCATTTGATAATCCACTGGGGACCATAGAACCTTCCCAGAGCTCCCGGGGAAGCGTTTCCTTAGGACATCAGAGACAGAGCCTTGTCATTTCCTTAAGGAACAATGTCAATTAGAGGACCGTGAAGAATCAGCACCATTCGGTGTCTTATTTCCCTCGGGGCCACCCTTGCCGCTTTCGGGGAGCCCAGGGGGTGCTGGTGAGCCGAGAGCAGGCAATTGTGGCTGTGTGCGCCAGGCTATATGCACATCAGCAGAGGAGGGTCCAGGATGGGGGGGCGAGACCCACCAGGCTCAGCCCAGGGCAGGCTGGAGAAGGGGCTGTGCACCTCGAGGTCAGGGGCCAGACTGAGAGTGGGGGCCACCACATCACAACTGCCGTTCCTGATGAAGAGGGGAGACCATCCCACACCCACGGGCAGAAGTTTGTCTCAACACGTGGCTGTCCACCCCCAACCCTCAATCCTGACCAGGCCGAACATTTTCCTTTCAGAAGGATAATCAGCGACATGGGAAATGTTCACAAGTATTTAATGTGCAACAATATTACAAAATATTATACTATTGCACAACATTTTATCTACTTTGATTTCATGGTTGCTACAATTATATATGAGTATGACACATGTTCCCATATACATGTGTCAGATGTGCCTGTATGTGATACATTACCATGATGTTGGAAAGCAAGGATGTGACAATCGGGGGATAACGTGATTTACAGGGTGATTTTCCTCTCTCACTGACCCTTTAAATTTATTCTGTGGGGCTCTTTCTTGTCTTGCCCCTGGAAGGAAATGCACGCAGTCCCATGAATTTCCTTGTCACTTGCAGGTAATAAAAATACTGAAGTTGGCTATTAGTATGCTTAGTCCAGTATAATAATCAAAACTTTAAATTTGATTTAAAGAGAGGGCTTCTCTCATCTCTTCTCAGACCTGCTCTGGGCAGGAAACCAACCCCAGGCATGGGCGGGGCAGTTAGCGGCCCCTTCTTTCTCAGCCTTGCATTTCTTCCCTGCTCTTTCATCTCTCTGGGTTTTGCCCAGTCTGAGTTACTTGATGGTGCTATGGTGAGGTGGGCCTGGAAGGGGCCTAGACTGACTCTCCCTCTGGCTTGCATGCGTTTCCTAAAGCAGAGCAACTGGTCTTTAGTCCAGCTAGACTGTTCTTCCATGTTCTTTCTGTAGAAGAAAGGTAGGCCTGACCTTCTGGAAGACAAGATCTAAGATGAGTCCTCTCTGGCTTTGCCTTCCTTCTTCCATGCCCACTGCACAGCAAACCTCTGTGCACCCACTGCACTCAGAACTTCAGGGCAGGGGTGGTTGATCTGGATTCTGAGTCTTAAAAGGCTCCATGGTGGGCGGGCCCACGGTGGCTCAGCAGGCAGAGTTCTTGCGTGCCATGCCGGAGACCCGGGTTTGATTCCTGGTGCCTGCCTGTGCAAAAAATAAAAAGTGCTCCTTGGTGATGCATTTGTATTATCCGGCTTGGAAGTGGCTTGGGGGACAATAAGAAAAGATTGAGGTGTGAGGGCCAGGGAGTCCGCAAGGGACAAAGGAGGCTATCGAGGCTGCTTTAATTTTAGGTCTTCCTAGCCTAGGCAAAAAGAGTCTGCCCCACCGTGGAGCTGAGCTCACCACAGCCCTTGATTGGGGGCTGAATCTTCCATGTAATAAAAGGCATCTGCTTGCAGATCATTACCTCCTGGGCGGATATTTCCCTCAAGGACAATGAGGGACTGTCTGGGACTGGCCAGGCGAGGGTGCGCTGCCGCGTCTGCTCTCCTGACCTCGTCATTGCTGGCCACGGGGACCACAGGCTGCAGGGTTTGGGGAAGGGCTCAGGTCATCAGATTTTCACTCTAGAAAGATCCCAGTGGCAGAAACCCAATTTCTGTGTGTTCTAGATGAAAGAACACATCCAACAATAGGGTGACTATTTTTAAATAAACTTTACCTTTTAGAACACTTACAGGTCTAACAGAAAACTTGCAAAGAAAATATAAAGATAACATCCCCACAACCAACTTCACCTTTGTTGACAGCATACATTTGTGGGGTACATCTGCTACAATTAATGAGCCAATATTGACACCTTTTCATTAACCAAAGTCCATCCTTTATTCAGATCTCCTTAGCTTCTACCTGATGCCCCTTTTCTGTCCCAGGAATCCACCCAAGTTCTCTCATTACATTTAGCCATCATGTCTCCTTAAGCCCCTCTTGGAAGTGGTGGTTTTTCAGACTTTCCTTGTATTTGGTGACCTCGACAATTGTGGGAAGGACCGGTGAGGGGTTTTGTAGGGTGTCCATCCATTGAGATTTGGCCAATGTTTTTTTTTTTTTTTTTTGCATGGGCAGGCATGAGGAATTGAACCCAGGTCTCTAGCATGGTAGGCAAGAAGGCTGCCACTGAGCCACCATTGCACTCCCTGAGATTTGGCCAATGTCTTTTCTCATGATTAGGCTGGGTTATGGGTTTGAGGGAGGAAGTTCACAGAGGTGAGCTGCCCATCTCATGTCTTCACGTCAAGGGTCTGTACTGTCCCCACAGCTTATCCCTGAGCATTGACCTTGACTGCCTGGCTGGGGGAGCATTGGTCAGCTTTCTCCACTGGGACGCTTCTCTTTCCTTCTCCCTCCAACACTGTCCTCTGTGGAAGGAGGTCATTTTGTGTGGGCCACACTTAAGGAGAACAGAGTTATGTTCCCCTTCCTTGAGGGTGAAGTACCTGTATAAATTGTTCGGAATTATTCTGCATTGGGGATTTGTCTCTTCTCTCTCATTTATTTACTTACTCATCAATCACTCATCATTTATTTACCTACTCATGAGTGATTATTTTATACTTTTGGTCATAATCATGCCAGCCCTGTTCCCTGGAGCTCTTCCAGGTGGCTGTAGGGTCCCCTCAACACTGTGGGTTTTTATTTGTGTGTGCACATATCCTCTCTTTCTGGGCTATGAGATATCCCAGGCTTGTCTTGTGCATTTCCTCCCCAGCTCTGGAATCTGTCCTTTCCCTAAGGTGCCCTGGCCTTGTGTTGAAGAGCAGCATTAGAAACCAAGACAGACTTTTAACAAAGAGAATTCCTGGAACTCTTTAGAGAGGGAGAAGTGAGATCATCAGGGCGTTGACCAACCTTCCATGGCAGAGGCCCCCAGACCTCCTCCCAAAAATGTCAACACAGTCACGTGTCAACTTCCACCCCAGGAGCCTTAAAAATACGCCTCTGGGCTCCAGGTGCTCCTGTCTCAGGGCACTTCCCCAGCCCCATCGGAAAGGAAAATGAGGCCAGGGCAGCAGGAAAGCAAAGCTGTGCATGTGGGCTGTTGTCAGGGTCCAGTCAGGAGTGATTGGGAGACCCTGGAGAGGCCCTTGCGTGCCTGGAGGAGCAGAGGGTGTGAGAGCAGGTGGCCACGGCCGCAGGACTCCATGGTGGGGCCAAGGCCAGGTTCAGGCCCGAGGCCGGAGCAGCACCCCAGCCACTGCTCTACTATGCCCTGGGGATCCCTCAAAGTTCGGCAAGGCAAGGGTGGCTCCCGGCCCCCGACCCTCCACCCAGCGCAGGATTGCTGGGTGCGATCTTTTGATTGTTTTCATGGAGATATGACCCACCCAATTGTGAATCGTAATTTTTGATTATGTGGTTTCCATGACGATGTGTCTCTACCCATTCAAGGTGGGGTTGCCTTTTGGAGCCCTTTAAGAGGGAACCACTTTGCAAAAAAGCTTCAGAACAGACAGTCCACATAGCCAGAGACTTTTGAAGAAGCAGAGGGAAACGCCCCCTGGGGAGCTTTATAAAAAGAGGAGAGAAAGCTAGCAGACTTCGCCCTGTGTCTTCCAACCTAACAGAGGTGTTCTGGACCCATCAACCTTTCTTGAGTCTTTCCCTGGATGCCTCAGTTTGGATGTTTTTACTGCCTAAGAACTGTAAACTTGCAGCTTAATAAATTTCCCTTTTTAAGAGCCAGTGAGTTTTTGGTATTTTGCATCCTGGCAGCATTTAACAAACTGAATCACTCTCCCAGCTGCAGACTCCACCCCAACCCCACCTTGTGAAGCCATGTTTGCTATTGACAGTGTCAGAGAGGGAAACTGAGTCCCAGGGAAGTTGGGCAAGTTGTCAGAGGCCACAAGACTATTTCACGGCAGACCCGGCACAAAAAATAGGTTCATGGCATCCAGGAAGCTGGGAGGCCCTCTGGGGAGATTGTTTTTTTAATTTCTTCATTTCTCACATCCTGATGCTGAGGCCAGAGAAGGGAGATAAGTGACAGTGCTCGTCTCCATTTAACGTGGACTGCAACTGCCAGGAGGTTGATTTAAGGAGAGTGTGACCCTCGGGGTCTGCACTGCCCTGGACTAGCAGCATCCACCAGCTACGACCCCAGGGGCGACGCTGGAAGGCGTGGCCAGGGCTGTCCCCAAGCCCCATGAGATTCCTCCTCCTTCTCACCACCCTTTTCACATCTCTGAAAACCTAACCTTCTCCCCGAGGTGGGGCGGGGGTGGGGGGAGGAAGGCTGTGCCAGCCCGGGCGCCCACCTGCAGCCGATCGATGTCTCCTGGGCCTGCTGCCAACAGAACACTTAGAACCCTGCACTGTGGCTGGGCAACGTCCTGGCCCATCCCTCCAGGCGTCCATACCTGCCAAGGACCCCTCGCTGCGATTGAGTGAAGAGCAGGGAAGGTTAATTGCAGGGTCTAGTGCGTCTGGGGCTGGAAGCCAAGTCTCCAGAGGCGGGGTTTCAGGGGACCTTCTAGAATCCTCCTTTACCCACTTCTGGTATCCTTTTATCCAACCATAAGCGGGGGAGATGAATTATCTCAGCCCATGAAGCTGGTTTTGCACCATAGTTAGCCTTCCCCAGCTACTGTCATGCCTGGCATTTTATATGCTGGTTGCCCTGGGAAGCTGAGCCTCTGCATTCCTTGTGCCTTCTCTGACAAAGTAAATGGGGCTGGGGTGTTGCTACAGGACAAACGATGATTCTGGCACAAGCAGGGTCTGCTGCTGTTCCAAGACTAAGTCCAAACTCATGTTTATTAAGATTTATCTTCTTAAAGCTCCAGAGCATTTGATTTGATCACCTGTTCTGGATTTCTCATGGTTTTTTGGATTCTGTCTTTGCATCTCTGTATGCATGCAGCCCGATGCTGCCAGTAGCAGCAGCAGTGGATTTAGGGAGCAGAAACTGGAATCCCAGCACTGTGCACAGAGGCCCTAAGCCATTTCCAGCCCTTTGCCTGGGGTCCTTTCGGACCCTTTCCACAGCAGCCTTTTCCTTACTCTGGACATCACATGTACTGTTCCCTCTGCCTGAATGCTTTTCCCAGCACCCCCCATTACCACTACTCCCTCCCATCAGATCCCCATGCTGACTTCTTCGGCTTCAGTGCTCAGCTCTTGACCACTCCCTCTGACTTTGTGGCTTATACAGCCTCACCCTGCTCAAATTTATCTACCACCCTATGCATATGCATCATAGCCTCTCTCAAAATCCAAAAGTATCTTGTTTGTGAGCCATCAGCCTCTTCAAATGTCGGCTCAGCCAGGAACTGAGACTTTTCTTAACTCATCTCATTTGCTTCCATTTTTCCAGGTTCTGGAAGGCAACCTGGGGATTGCAGGCACCTGGAAATTATTTGGTACATAAATAACAAGGACGAATAAGTGAACGTGAATGCAGTAGCATGCATGCTCTCCCCACCCTGCTTTATTCTAGGCTGGCTGCAAGATGGGAAGCAGCGCCCAGGCTCCCAACAATGGCTTGGGAGAAGTTGCAACTATAACTTGTGTGCTAGTGAGGGGCAAGAGAGAGGGCCTGAAAGGTGAGCAAATAAATATATTCCCTAGTAGGTGGTGAAATGTAATAACAAAGGTGTGGGGTTACAAAAGTGGAGCTGTTTTGGATTTCCTGGGAAGATAGTACTTCAGCAAAGATCCAGTTGAGAAGAGGCACACTCAGGTGATGCCTTGGAGGATAGCGCTACAGGTATGGAAGGACATGTGCAAAAGCCCTGGGCAGGAAAGTTTGGCATGATGGAGCAGAGCAAGGAGGCTGGTGCAACTGCAGCCGCCCCAACAGGGAGAGGAGTGAGGAGACGGCATGAGAGGGGGGTCTCATGAGGGTACCTTCCAGGGTCCTTGGGGTACAGTGGGGATATGAGATGCTATTCTGAGGGAGGCAGCCCCCGTGGGGTTGGAACATGGGAGGATGGACTGGCACATTTGGAAAGGAAGCTGCTTGCAGCTGTGTGGAGAACGGGCTCTGGGAAAGCTAAAAGTGCTGGCTGGGAGTGGAGAGAGCTGTCCCTAATTCCAGATGTGCAGGGAGGGGCTTCTTAAGGGCTCTGCAGGTAGCCTTCCTCTTTTCGGTTCAATTTGTTAATTTACACTTTTCTAGTAAGCTGTCGTTTTGACAGAACCCAGATTCTAGAAGTCTTATCTTACAATCCTTTTTATTTCACCTTTCATCTATAGGCTGGAGGGTTGTTGATTTAAAAACAAAAATCAGAGATCATTTCAGTTATAACATCTTGTTACTATGTAATCCATTTAATTTTGCCCTGACCTGTATTAATTTGGTTTTGTTTATGCTTGCATTTCCAGTTTTGTCTTTTATTAACTTACCAAGTTGAATCCATTGCCCACTTTTAATTTAATTTTATTTCTTTTTTATTTATGTTTTGCTTATTCCTGAAAGCAAGCTATTTCTCAGAGACATTTCTCAGATGTTGTCTAGCAGACTGAGTGCCCTTTGATTTGCCAGGTTCTGGGAAGTTTCCTTTTATTGAGTAGTTTACATTGTTTCTGTTGCCTTTAACTCGCTGCTTCTGCATGCAGGAATCCCCTTCCGGCCTCCTGCCTTTCACTTGCTTTCTGAGGTCTTTCTTCATTTTGCCCACTTACTCTTCACTCTGAAATGTGCTCACACCTCCTTTCATTACAATTATCTTTGTTTCTGCAGGGTCAGCATTTCTCTTTAATACTTGAATTGATATTGTCTCTGAATTGGCATTTTTTTCCAAATGGCTTAACCCCTGCTTGACCCCAGAATATCATCCTACTGCTGTCACTGTCTTGTCTCTCCTTGTCTTCCCTCCCCTTGAGGTCGAGGGCAGGGCCTGCAGTTCCCAGCTGGTGCCGGATTAAATGTGGAGGAGGTGGGACATAGGTCGGCAGCTGCTGATTTAAGGCTCTGTGGGTGATGGGGCCCAGCAGGCAGGGGAGCGGGAAGGTCCCTGCTTTCTCAAATGCCCCATGCTAGGAGAGAGGCAGAACATGCATTAGCAAAATGTGAATTGAGCAGCTGCTTGTAGGTGGAGAGGAGGGTCAGGAGCCCGAGCACGGAGAGGGGTACTGGATGACAGGGTCTGTCGGGGGAGACTCTGCAAAGGGGTGCTAGATAAGCAGCAAAAGGTCCATTGCTGAAACCACTGCAACTGCAAGCAGAGGGATCTCCAAGTCCCCAGCCATACAGAGAGAGCACAGCTGGTGTGGAAGAAATAGAATGGAATAGAAATAGAGTACAGAACGAGAAAACAGTATTAATTTACCCAATTGACTGCAAAATTCCCTACCAGGAAAACAACTCTGGAATGGAGAAGAGGAAGAGCAGTAGGGGAAAAGAAGGGTTGAAAATTCTTATCATGCTTTGCACAGGAAGGCGTTAATACACACTATTTTATTCTTGAGATTTATATGGAGCCAGAGGTTCAAATAGATAGTTTATTCTAGAGGTGAGCATTAAAAAAATAAAAATATTTCCCATTCGTCTGTTGCTTACCCTTCATTTATGCCACAAGGCATTTCCCCTTTCAGTTTTTCCTCTCTTCTCTTCTCCTTGAATGAGGGCCAGATCCAGCCGTGCCTGCAACCAGCTCAGAACACTCTGTGACCCTCCCTGCGCCTCTCCCCATGTGGAATCATCACAATACCTAACTTTTTGATTCAATATTCAGTAGCCCAAGCATAGGGGCAGGAGTTGGGGAACTGAGCTTTGGGTCCTCCTATGCTCTCCCATTTGTTCAGTTGTCTTGGGACATATGGAGCCCGATGGTGTCACAGTCTGCCTTCTTGATGGGTTTTCTGACATTAGCGTGTGCCCCTCTGATTTCAGAAAGCTCCTTCTAGCATCTGCCTCAACCTGCCACTTCTTGGGTTTTGTTTTTAATTGAAGCAAATCATGCAGATATTTTCAAGGGCTGCGATGTTTCCAGAATGGAACCAGGAGAGCTGAACCAACATGGGTCCCTTGGCGCAGCTTGAATGTGAGTTGCAGATCCTCACTCAGTTCCCAGGAAACTCTCAAAGGTAGATCGGGCAGGATTGGGGGTGCACTGCAGCCCTCTCCAGATCAGAGTTATGGGGGGCAAGACAGTCAAGACCAAAGCAAGGAGCTTGGTATGCGGACAAGACACGGGGACAGAGGAGAGGCAGAGGGAAAACTAGCCAAGAGGTGGCTTCTCTCTGAGACCGAGAGGACGCAAGGGTTGGTTGAAACATCAGCTATGTGATGCATGGAAGTGTGGAAATTTCCAGAATCCCCTACTGCCCGGCCGTCAGGGATGCACGTGTCCCGATAAACTGTTGTCAGCCCAGAAGCCACTGCAGGAGCCAACCCCATTCCCCACCACAGGGGTCTGCAGGCTGGCTGATTGCCAGACACCGTGCAGTATACGGCCTCGCCTGGCCACGTTACAGGGTCCAGCTGTTTGGTCAGACCTGGGCCTCTGTGGGGCTGTAATGTGTTCTGTAGATGGGATCAGCATCTGCGATCTGTGGACTGTAAGTAAAGGAGGTTCCCTGCACGATAGGGGTGTGCCTATCCCCTCAGTAGAAGTCTTCAGAGCAAAGAAGGGAGGGTCCCAGAGAGAGGAAGAAATTCTTCCTCAAGATTTCAGCATCAAATCCCCTTGGAGTTTTCAGCCTGCTGACCTGCCTATGGATTTTAGACTTACCAGCCTCCACAATCGTGCAAGCCAAATCCTTAAAATCAGTCAATCTTTCTATCTATAACGTATCTACCACCTACCTATTTATTATTTATTTATACATGTATTTATGTATACACATCTTCTAGATTATACTCTTTATATATATATATCATACATAAATGTTGTTTGTTCTCTATCTGGAGAAGCCAGGCTGACATATGCCCTATTGTATTTTGTCTCCCGCTATCCCTGTGAGTCAGATTTCAGGACTCCTGTCACAGAGGCACCTCTGGCTTGAGAACACTGACTTGCCTTAGGTGACACATAGCTATTAAGGCATAGAGATAAGCGTCAAACCCAAGTCTGCCCAACTCCTGGTTCTCCTCCACATCCATGACTCACATTTCTTTTGTGAGGTTTTCTGTGTCAAATTCAGCTTCAACTGCCACTCGGTACTGCTCACCGCAGGCCAGGCCCCAGGCCCATGTTTCACATTTAACCTTCCCAGCAGTGGGAGTCGTGGGCCCACTGCTTCCCTCGGGAATGCCTCTGGTCCTAGAATTTCCATCGTGGTGGCGCCCGAAGGGGGTGGGTCCAAGCACAGCGGAGCCAGCCTCTCTGGGCTGCTGTCTCCTGGGCTCCCATGAACAAGCTAAAAAGAGCAGGTGTTGGAAGCAGCCCTCCTCCCAGATCAAAGCCCACCATGGTGTGAGGGCCCACTTGGGGCACTGAAGAAGCCAGATGCTCATTCTATTCCTCCGAAAAATTCTGCTCCTGAAACATTTTCTCATCATTTGTTATTCTGGGCTGCATGAGTGATTTGCATGTCATTCTTATCTGCTCAAGCAGGGCAATTATGGCCGATCACTGCCAAACCAACCAGCTCCCCACCGTCCCTTTGAAGGGAGCCAGCCCACAGGTTCTAACTGTTGATCTTTCAGAAAAAAACAAAACTAACACAGAATAAAATAAACCAGCCCTTGTTTCTGATTCTATATAATGGCTTTTCAAAGGTCCTTAGAAACCATCTCTCCTCCTTTCCTTCTCCCTGGTGAGAGCAAACAGTAATGCAAACACAACACAACAGAGTGGCCGGTGATGCTGGTTCCCAAGGGAAGTGGGTTAAAAGTCTGAAAAATAGGTTTCTGAAGGAATATTTTATCTTGCAGAAGGTTGTCCCCTCTCCTTGCAACAGCCTTTAGACATCTGAAGAAAATATTGCTCCAGCTAAATGATCTGGCTGGCCTCTTCTCCAGGATGAAATGTCAGTCTTTGTTCCATTGTGTCCCTTGGCTCAGTTTTCAGACTCTGGTGGTCCACCCCAGGTGCAGATCTGTGACTCTCCATGCTGTTGTTGCAGGTGAAGCCAGAACAAACATGGCATCCTCATAGGGGTCCAACTAGCCCAGCCAACCCAGGCAGCCTGCTAACTTTTCACCCCCTACCTCCTGCCCTGCTTGGTGTTTGTACATTATTCTTCCATTTGATTTCCTCTCTCAGATTCCAGAACTATATCAGCTCATGTTGAACCTATAGTCAGACTGAAATCTTAGGTTCTGTGGAGTTTGGAATCAGAACAAACAGTTATAATTTCACTGACATCAAAGGTATCTTCTATTTTAGCTTTGTATGATTGAATTTTTTTATCCTAGTCATTCTTCCATCCATTCATCCATCCATCCATCCAACCATTGATACACCCATTAACCATCCATCCTTCCATCCATCTATCCATCTACCACCCTTCCATCCATCTATTCATCTACCACCCTTCCATCCATAACCCATCCATCATCCATCCATCTATCATACTTCCATCCATCCATCTATTCACCCATCTATTCATCCATCTATCGCTCCATCCATCCACCTACCATCCATCCTTCCTTCTATCTACTCATTCTCCCATCTGTCCATCCATCCATTTAATGAATATTTATCATATTATTGACAATGTGCTCCAAGCACACTTGCTACTCTACAAACACCTAATGAGTCTTATTGCTGATGGGTGATATCTTTTCATTGCTCAAGGTGTCTAGAGACCTAATTCAGTCCATTACCCAAAATCACTCAAAGGGGAAAAAAAACAGCAGAATTATCAGATCTTCTTTAGAGGATGTAGGGATAAAAGGTTGGATCTGCTCTGATAATTCCACATCATCTTGCTTCCATGGTCCAGCCTATTCTTAATGGAAGAAGAACATCTATACCCTGAATATTTACTGACTTCATTCTGTGTGCAAGGCCAGATGAAAGCTCCTGCTCAAAAATATTCCTTCTGAACTTATTGCTTCTCAGAGCCTAGCTCCTTACATGGTTGTTGTTACTTGTGATTGCTGGCTCTTCTGGCCTCCCCAGGTTTAGAAGCAAAGAGTTATTGCCAAGTTCTAGAACTCAGTGTTGAAAAGATCATAGCCTTCAGAAATAGAATTTTATATCGGGTACCTTTTGCAAGATCCCATAGTTAATAATTGTTCTAAGTCCATTTCCTTTCCTGGGAAATAATGATAGAGATACTTCTTTTTAAGGCAATGTGAGAACTGAATCTTTTAATATTCATAACATAGATACACAGGATTTCTGCTCAAAATGGAAGACTGAACAGATATTAGGAATCCTCTGATTCAAACACAGAAAGTTTGGAGTAAATTAATGTTGTATGGATAAAATATACAGTTCAGATAGAAAAGATGGAGACTCCACTACATGCCTGCAACATGGATGTGTTCTCTAGCAAGACAGGGTGGAAGCCATTTGGCCCCCACTGGGCACAGCCATTCTCACCAGAACCTGAAGCTAAGCATATTCCAGGCCCCAAATACGGGAACAGACTTCCTTCATGGAGTAAACGGGACTGAAAAGCCACCCCCAGCATCTCAAGTCCCTACTCAGAAATGAGACAAACTCCCAATGCCAAAAATGGAAGCAAAGCATCCATGATAGAAGAAGACCTGAGCCTGTATGTTAGTGTGGAGGGCTTGAATTTTCTGTTAAAAAGGAAGCAAAAACCCAGAGTGTGCACACACACAGCACACACCAGGCATGCACACACACTCACACATACACAAACTCATCTCCAGTCAGAGGAGCCAATACGTCTCAAAGACAGGTACATGTGATGCTCTGGGCAATGTATAACTTCCCCGACGATGAGAAACACAGATTAGTTTCAGAAATCCACCCAAGAAACTGAAAACAGGGAAATAGCATATAGAGTTTAAAAAGGAGGTATTTCAAACCCAAGCTATTTGCTCTAGAGTCCAACCCCTATGACCCAATATTTAACCAAATCAATATTGCAGGGCACTTGATAACTTACCAATGTTTTGCTATTTTGCTATTACAAACAAAAATTCACTGAACACCCTTGAACCCAAATATTTATAGACATAATGATGGTCACAATAAATTTCCTGGAATTGGAATTCTGATTTTCATTATATTAAAATTTAAGAATTTTGAAAGTTAATAACATTTTGAAATGCCCACCATACACAAGGGAAAAGAGTCATTGCACAGCACATAGCAGCACCTCTTTCAGTTGTATCATCTGTGACTAAATTTTGGAGGTCATAAATCCTACAATTGGCAGAACCAAGATTTGCTTATTGCTTTAACAAAAAAAACAGTACTGTTTTCCCTTGACTACAATGTTCCTCCAAGTAAGTAGACTGCATCAGTGTAGTATATTAGGAACACTCTTTAATCACAACTACTCTCTAATACCCAATTAATACTCTTTAATCACAACTACTCTTACCCAATCAAAATCCAATACATATATCCTTAGAAAAGCTATGCCCCAAAATAGTGATCTCTCCCCATAAATAAATAAATACATAAAAAAGGGGGTATTTAACAATCTCAAACAAAGAGTAGATTGCATCAAAAAGGAAAAGAACAATGGAAAACTAGCATAAAGTTTTAGTTCTGGTTATGATGGACCAAATAATATGGACCAACATTCCCACCAAAAACACCTGGAAAAAAGGATGACACATTTTTGTAATCGATTTGAAGGTATTTGAAAGATATCAAGGGACAGAAGAATTATAGGGTCCCGAGGTGCTAGGAGGAGGACATTCAGAGCAGCTATCCCCCACAGCAGAGCTGTGCTGTGGAACTGTAGGTGAGGAAGGGGATGCTGGCCAACTCTGTTGTCCCACATGGTCGCCAGTAGCTGCACATGGATACTGAACACTTGGAATGTGGCCACTGTGGCTCAGGAACAGAATTTTAATTGCATTTAATTTTTATTAACTTAAATAGTTACATGCCAACAGTGGCCACTGTATTGAACAGTGCAGCTCCAGAGGCATTTGCCAAATTAGGGAGAAGCTGCTGAGACTGGGAAGCTTCTGGGAGCTCTTAGCTGACCAATGGGGGGCAGCATCTAGGGATCAGAGTGTGGAGGCTGCTCTGGGTTGGGTGTGAAATAGAAGCTCTTATGTGCCACCCACTCTGTCTTCAGGACCAAGGACAGAGGCTGGTAAACTATGGCTTGAGCCAAATATGACCTGTGGCCTGACTTTGTGCATAACTTTTTATTGGAATGTGGCCACGTTCCTTTGTTCAGTATAATCTATGGTACCTTCATGCTACAGTGGCAGAGTGGAGCTTGCAACAGAGACCATGTGACTATTTACTACGTGGCCCTTTGTAGAAATGTTTGTGAGGTCTGGCCAACGTCTGCAATCCTCCAGGTGCTGAGAGTGATGGCTGGAACCCATCGCAGGCAGTCGCCCTTTGCTATGGGACGTGGCATATCTGCATGCTCACTCCCAGGCAGCCCAGACCCATCGCTTGGTGACCACAGGTCCAAAGGCCTGGCCCCCTGGCCTCGATCGAAGACAGCTCAAGGGGATCTTGTGGCTCCAGTGCTCCTCATGATCAACTGAGGCTTCTGTGGTCAGGACAGCTTGGTTCAACCCCTCGCTCTGCCTGACCTTCTTCCACCACTCCTCCCCCTAATTCCCAAGGACCCTCCAGATAAAACCTCTGCTAGCACAGCATTTACTCAGTTTCCTGAAGAGTCAGCCTAGGGAATGGGCCTGGAAACTTCCACAGACTTTGGGTTGGTGCCCCAAATTACTCTATCCTGGGAGTAAGGGCACAAAGGAAAGAGATGGGTCTAAGAGGAGCCGAAGCCCAGATTTAAGCTGCCTGCATTCATAACTGAGCGCTCAGGGATTGCTTGGCTTCTAGTGCAGTCATTGGCCAGAAGCAAATACAATTCTTCTCCAGAAGAAGACAACATCATCTGTATTGTTTAATGAGATCTATATTTATTCAGTTCCAATACCCAGTGTTCACTAAAATAACCAGGCGTATGAGGAGACAAAGAGCAATCAACTACCCAAAGAAACAAAAGGTAATAGAAACACATCCACAGGCAATTCAGATAATGCAATTATCACATATTTTTTACAAGAATACATTTGATATATTTAAGGAAACAAGAGAAGCTTGGGTACACAGATGCAGTGGTAGAATGCTGGCCTCCCATGCGGGAGACCCAAGTTTGATTCCTGGACCATGCACCACCCTCCCAAAAATTAAAAAAAGAGAAGCTTAAGAATTTATGTAGAATATTAGAAATTAATAAAATAAATCTAAATATAGAATTAAACAAAGGGCATTAATCATTTATTGGAAGAGTTTAAATCCAAATGTTAGACATAGCCAAAAAGAAAATCAGAAAATTGTGAGGCAATGTAAATCAAGAAAATATATTCAGACCTTTACTTAATGATAAAAATGTTTTTAAAATACATAAAAGTAACAAGAGGCTTATGAGCTATAATATTAAAGTTGAATATATGTGTAAGTGAAATCCCAGCAGGAGAAGGAAAGAATATGGTATGGGATCAATATTGGAAAACAGTAAGATGAGACTTCCCCCAAAGTGACCACAAATATCAAATTATACCACATAGGAAACCCAGCCGAATAAATGAAAAGAAAATCACCCAATCACAATGTGGCAAAACTTCTGAAAAGCAAAGACAGAAAAGCGTAGAAGTTGCTAAAGAGAAAAATAAGTAAAACAGATTTCCTCCAAGAGAACAACAAGAAACTAAAAGTTAATTTTCAAGAGAAACAAATGGAAGCCAGAAGAAAATGGCAAATTATCAAGGTGCTTAAATGGGAAAATAAGAAAAAGGTAAATGGGAAATCTTCATGATCAGAAATTTAGCAAGACAAATTTAAATGACTTTTGGGCCAAAATGAAAATGGAAAAAACATTTTGAACTGAATGACAATAAAAATGATACATAGCAGAAGTAATAAGCGAAAGCTAAAGCAATGCTTAAATGGAAATTTATTTTATTAAATGCAAATATGGGAAAAGAAAAAATGTGCATTGGTCAATATGTATATTAGACTATATTTTATGTAATAATTTGTTGTTTGACTTACAACATTTAAGTATTTAGATCCGTTTGAATTTGGAGAGCCTCTATTTGTATTTTAAGCTGGGTCCTGAAAATGTTAGGGTTAGCCTGATTCACAGCACACATGGCAATGTAGTGGGGTGTGTAGAGCCCATCTTGTTAAGGAATGGTTCTTGGACATTGGGTACACATATGGAGAAAACTTTATCTTGATCCTTTACCTTGCCATCATATACAAAATCAATTCCAGATATATTTTAGATCTAAGTATAAAAGGTTATAAAATTTTTCAGGGGCAATTTTGAAATGATCTTGTTGTCAGATTTCTTAATCTAGATGCAAATATACTAACCGTAATAGTAAAAATTGATTTTTTAGATGACTTGAAAATATTAGAAAATCTCCTTCTCAAGAGACTGAAAAGGCAAGTCACAGAATGGAAAGAAGATATCTGCTGTCTGCTATCCAGATCCGGGTGTAGACAGAAATTTCATAGATGAGAAGATCAGCAACAAAAAACAAGGGCAGCTCAAGAAATTAGATCCTGATGAAATTAAGAACTTATGTCCATAAGTATTAGGTCAATACAATAAAAATGTATGTCCTTCAGGTATGAGAAGATATTCACAATATCTACCCCTGACCAAGGAGTGACAACCAGAACAAATAAAGAATTCCTACAAATCAATAATAATAAAGACAACCCTATAGAAATGAGGGAAAAGACTGAACAAATAGATTACAAAAGAGGATTTCCAAAAGGCCAATAAACATGAGAAAAGATGCTCCATTCATAAGTCATCAAGGAAATATAACTAAAACCCACTAAATACCTAAACCTAAAGAGCTAGACAATGCCAAGTGCTAGTGAGACTGTGGAGAACCTGGAATGTTGTTACAGTAATGGTGAGAGTAGAAATATCGTGCCCCTCTAGAGAAAAGGGTACACATACAATCACCAATAGACATGCATAAAATTTTCACAGCAACATCATTGGAGGAATCAACAACTTAGAAAAGAACATCCCAAATGCCCACCGACAAAATGAGTTAGTACCTTATGGAAAACTTAAAAAAAAATCATATTAAAGCAATATAAAATAGACTGAACTTACCTGGAAGAATGTGAATGACTCTTAGAAACATTATGTTGAGGGAAAGCATTTAGTGTATGTGTGTGTGTGTGCATGTGAGTTTGTGTGTGTTAAAAGCAGGCACAAGCCACCAGTGGTGTGACAAAACAAAGTGGTGGCTATATTGGAGGAGGAGGAGGTGGCAGGAGAGGGGACCTGAAGGGATGCTCTGGGATACTGATAATCTTCCATTTCCAGGCCTGGGATGTAGGTGTATTTAACTTATGATAATTCATTAAGTGGTCATTTTGTCATGTATGCATTTGTATATGAATATCATATTTCATAGAGAAAGCCCCAAGGAACTGAATATTTGGAGAAAGAAATACAAATCAGATGGTGAATTTGGCATGAATTATTTTAAACATGAAAAACTAGATAGTTGTTAACTTCAGGAAAAAACTTTAAAGGACTATTAGAAAGTAAATGAAATTGTACATTGTTCAAATGCAAATAATGTTTAGTAGTCAAAATAATACACATACAGAATATTAACCTATCCTAAGATTATCATATGCATGTATAAAGAGTTAGGTGGGAGTGAAAGTTGTACATAAATTTTAGGGTGACCATAAGAAAACCAAATCCCCAGCTCCTATAGGAAGACAGTAGTGAATGTCTAATGATGAAGAATTGAAAGTTGTAGTTAGAGCGTTTTATTCAGAAATATGAAATCTCAAAAGAAACCACTAAAATAGATGAAATTATTGCCTCTGAAGAGAAGACAGAGAGAATATTAGTGCAAGGGGCTGCTTTGTCTGTAAAATAAAAAAGACATGTAGAATTACATTACTTTTCACAACTGTGTATTCTGTAATCTGATACAAATCAATATTTAAGAAATTAAATCTATAATTGCATTTTACAAACAGCATTAGCTAAAAGTGAAGAAATCTACAATTATATCAGCAAATGCTCAAGCTCATTTAATAACTCACAAGTTTTGTAGTCCCTCAGAGAACAGAAAAAATGCATAGCTACTTATTAAAATAACTATAATTATGATATCACAATCAGGGAAGCAAGCATAAGAAATCTATATACAAGTCCACCTTAAACAGACAAACAAATATCAAGATCAACAGATTAAAAGGACAACATCAAAATCACACAGGGTTAATTGTAGGAATATGAGGGATATGATTATATAAATCCTTCTTTGGGCTTTATTATGTTAAGAGAATAAAAGAAATTAATTCTGTCACTAGATGCTGAAGAAGTATTTGGTAAAAAGCAGCACCCACTCCTGATAAAAATCACACAGAAAACAAAAATAATGGAATGCTCTCATCTTGATGAAATGTAGTTACAAGAAAACTGAAGCAAACCTCATCCGTAATATTGAATCATTAGTGACATTTTCTTAAAATAAGCTCAACCAGGATGCTGACTATATATTAATGTTTAATATTGTGCTGAAGTTTCTGACCAATTACAAATGAAAAACACACATTAAGAAACATGGCATTATGTACATATGAGAATAGATTTCCTTATAAAAAGGCAGAAGAATCAACTGACAACAGTACAACTGGTTATGAGAGTTCAGAAAATCAATAGCTTTTCTAACCAGAAACAACCACTCACTCTCCTCCCTCCTCACTCTAATCCTCAACCTAATTTTCTATTAAATAGAAAAATTAATAGAAAAAACCCCACAAATAATAATATAAAAGAACTCACAGCAATCCTAGTCTACTGAAAAAGTAAAGGTTAGCCTGAATAGATATAAAAAAAGACATCACTGGTCAGAGTGGATTAATTCTATAGCCAGCAATCCAAAAAAATCTCAGTGGCTTAGCAAAACCTAAGTTTATCTCTTGCACAGGTAACAGTTCCACAGTGGGCCTCTGGGGTATGAACTTTCACACCACCATTCAGAAAACCAAGCGCATTCTACCTTGTGGCTCTAGCTTCCTCATGACATCAGATTTTACCTGTGAAGTCTCTGCATGTAGCTGGCAGACAGGTGAAAAGAGAGAGGTGGGGTTGGTGCAGGTGGTTTTTATGGCCAGGCCTGAGGTGGCTTACATCATTTCTACCTACTTTCCATTGTCTGAAACTGGCCACACCCAACTGCAAGGGATGGATGTTGGGAAATAGCAACCCCTGTGGGCCTAGAGGGAAAGGGAAAGTGTGTAGGAAACACTGTCAAATCTCTGCTCTCCAGGGCCAAAATTCACCATTGTAAGGATGCCATTTCTCCCGACAAATCCATGCATTTCATCCAAGAACCAAGGAAATCGCAATAGGTTTTATTACGGGAACTGATGAGCTGATCTACAAGTTTATGTGGACAATAAAATGTGTGGGGATAGGCAGTGCAATTTTCAAAAGACACCATCGGCATGATTGAGAATGTGGGTTGGCCCTATTTGATGAGCAATAAGTTAGAAAAATAAAAGCAGCATGATGCTAGTACAAAAATACAAATAGAGAATGGAGCAGAACAGGTAGTCCAGAAACAAGGAAATACATGAGGGGATTTCTAAACAATAAGATTAAATTAATAGCTAACAAAAGTGGCATTTCAAATCGGTGAGGATTGAAAACCCACTTAATAAGTACATTGGGATATTTGCTAAAAATACAGATGGGTCTTATTTTATAAATACGTAATTAAATTTCAGTTTGATTAAAGATATAAGCTTGATAAAAGTGTCTATATGATCTGTGGCAGGGGAAAGCTAAATGATATGCACGAATTAGAAACCATAATGGAAATGGATCAATAAATTTCATTTGATAAATGACAAAATACCCAAAGTTAAGTGACTAGCTGACATAATGGGCAAAACATTCTCAACAGAAACAGGCGAAAGAGTAAGCTTCATAATTTACAAAGCATTCATACAAACCAAAACAGAAAACATCCCAGTAGAAAACAGCCTAAGAATATGGACTGTCAACTCACTGAACGTGAAATACAAATCGCCATAAACACATAGAAAGATTCTCAAATCCAAATTCAAACAAGAATTTTTTTTATAAGGAAAGAAATGTAAAAAATCATAATATCAAGTATTGGAGAAAGCATACTGCCTATACGTTTTAGTGGAAGCATGTATTGATAAAATTTTTTGATAAACAATTTATCAGTCATAAAGTATAAAATGTATAGACTCTTTGATCCCTTGATTACATTTTAGAAAGCAATGGAAAAGAAGAACCAACCCATGTGCATAGAGCATTTATATAAATAAAAAAATTCATCCTAGCATTATCTGCAATAGCAAAAATGTGGAAACAAAAGGGAAATAGTTAAATTAACCATTGCAAATCCTATCAATAAGGATTTATTGATCTATAAGGCTGATGTGTCAAATAAGTTAGCTTTATGCAGATCCATACGGCTGAGTGGTGTCAAATAAAAATAAATCCAGACTTAGGTAAAGAGAGAGTTCATTAGAAACTCTTGCAACAGGTGGAACAGACACTGCAGCAGGAGCAATGCAGTGATCATAAGAAGATCTACAAGCACCTCCGAGGTGTGGCAGAAAGGGCTCTTGTTCTGTAAGGAAGAGCACACAAGACTAGAAAGATCCAGGAGTGGGGGAGGGGTGAGCAGAAGGCAGGTTGGACAGGTGATCAAGGAACGTCTTCCCTGGGGTTGGGGCTTCTCTGGAGGGGTTACTGAAGAGGGTTTGTTTCTCATTCCAAAGCTTGTTCAAGGGTGGATGGAGGTGCCCCTGGAGGGAGGGAAGGGGGCTGACTGAAGTTTGGTCAAGTCGGGTTAGCGAGTGTCATATCCAGATTGGTCAGTGGGGATAAATGACGCAGCTAAGTATTTATAGACAAAGAAAGGAAATCTGGCCTTATTGTAGGCAAGCACGGTTATCCGTGAGTCTTATAGAAGGTTTATGGGGGAGGGGGGTCCTTCACGGTAATCTTTTCCTTGCAACGCAAAAGGGTGGGGGTATTTCTTAACCTGTTGCTGTTTTCTACGAGCTCAGGTCTCAGGTAAAGTGCAACATTGTCCTTGAAAACGTACTAAGATATATATTTTAAGTGAGAAAGCAAGTTGTTGAAATGGTATAATATGTTCATGATCCCATTAATGTTAAAATACACATATACATGCGCATCACGAGGGATGTGTGTGTGTGTGTGAGAGAGAGAGAGAGAGAGAGAG
>PVIY010012819.1:0-36307 GCA_004026745.1 Myrmecophaga tridactyla | reverse complement strand
AAATGTGTCCTCAGGGGCAGAATTATCTCCTGCTGTGCCTGAGATCGGGCTCGATTCCCAGAGCCTGCCCATGCAAAAAAAAAAAGTGTCAATGTGTTCAATACATAATTAGCAATAAGAGAAGAAATTAAGCACAGCATCCTTGTCACCCTTTTCTCTATTCTATAACAATTCCTTTCCCATTTAGCATTTTTTATAATAAATGTCTCTCCTTCTGCCCCTTCCCCAGCTCCCCGCTTCTCACCTATTATTTGGAAGGTTGCTGCTATATGATCATTTCCTACCTATTGTTGATGAGGGAAGAGGAGATGACAGTTCAGAGCTGAATGCCTCAAAGGAACCCCTTCAGTTTGGGTTCCGCTAACTTGTCCGCTTGGAGAGACTGCCTAGAGGTTTAAACGAGCTAAACCAGGGTGCTTGTTTTGAGATAAACCAACCTAATCCATTCGCATTATTTGTATTTTTCTCGGGGAGATTTTGAAGGTGGCCATGTCCAGCCCTTTGCCTGCAGAGCACCTCTCCTGCCTTCTTGGTGACAACTGACTTCTCTGATGTCCTGTGCTCTGATCTTCCCTCTCACTCTCTCTCTACTGCTCCCTAAGGAATAGCACCAGCTGTGTTGTCTTCAGCCCTTCTGCACATCATTTTTTCTGTTTTAGCTTTTGCTTTCCATTTGATGTCATCCCATGTACTGCTACTGTCCTTGATTTCTTTCTCGTTATTTTACAGCCCAGATGTGACATCCACATCCTATGGGATTTCCAATCCTCTCTTCAGCCCTCACTTCTCAAAGGGCTGTGGAGAATCCTCACCTGTGGGTGCTGTAGTACCCCCTGGCCAGAGGACAGGCTTCCCTTCAGCTTGCATCCATTACCTGCAGGCACCTGCTGGGCGAGGCAACACTGGGGACAATAGACACCAGCTAACTGAGGAGTAACTGCAGGAATCCTTAATACTGGCCCCTCCCAGCCCTTTCTTGACTCTGCTTTCTCCTTCCAGAAATTCTGCCCTGGGAGGTTTGTATATTTTTAACTTCGTTTTGGAAGGCCCCTTAGTTTTTTATATATCTCCTAGCTTCTGCCCACAGGCTATCTCTTCCACGTATATCATAAGTATATGAGTATGTAATGGTGAAAGGGAAACTAAAACTATCAGTGGGATAGAAACCAGCATTTTTTTTGGGAACTTAATGTGTGCCTGAAGCTGTACTGGCTTCTTCATGTATGTGATCTCTACTCTGCACAATAGCCTTGGGAAGGTGAAAATTAAACTTACTCTAGAGATGGGAAAAATATATTCTAGTCCATACTCAATTTTTGCTGAAGCAAACTACTTCAACTCCTTTAGCTTTAGTTTAGGATTTAGAAGCAACAGGTTCTTGGAATTAGATCAATTTGACCATTATTTATTGAGCAAAAATTGTATACCCAGCACTTTGCAAGACAATGTGCATCACTGCCTTAAAACACAGTCCTATGTCTATGATGATTCATGGTCTACAATGTGCACGAACTAGACACATGAAATTCAGCAAGTATTGACTAAGGACCTATGCCCTGATGGACATGGTAAATAATGCGGATGCAGAGATTTGTTTAAAGAATCAATGATATCATGGAAATGGCAATTGGCTTGCCATCAGGAGATATCAAGGTTTCATAAATTACTTTGAATTGCCCTAAATTACTTGAGAATTAGGGCAAGTCTTTGAGCCATAGTAGTTTTGTCACTTGAGAAAAAAAATATCATGCCTACACTTCCCACTTTAAAGGCTTCAGTGAATCTCAAGTGTAGAGACTAGATCATCTGAAAATATCCCTTCTTATATAAAAACTATATACAAACTGGAGAAAATATAACAGAAATCTTTTACATGTAGAGCTAAGTTTGTATGAAACTAAGGGAAGTCCCAAGAGAAACAAAACTAAAGAGTGCCTAAAACAAGCATAGTTTGTCAACACTGAAGCTAACATTTCCCTAAGGATATTTTCCAACTCATAAAATAAGATAGTTTGTTTTAAACTAAAAATAACAAGTCTTTAGATCCATGCAAGGGAGGGAGAAGTAAAAGGGACTCCTGCATAAATAATGGAAAGTTAAAGACTATACATTCAGTAAAAACCCACAGAAATTTAGAAGAAACAAACAAAGAAAGAAAAAACACCTGCTAGAAAAAGAACACTCCTCAGCTTCAATCAAGACTCTAGGTAAAAAATACAAATGTATCATATAGACTATGGTGGCAAAGGCAGGTCTATATATTTAGGTAAGATTATATGAAGTGCAAATAAAACTTTAAAAAAATGAACACAGAGAAATAAGTGCTAGAGAAGATGCAGAGAAAGAAATGCACCTATTCATTGTCAGTAGGGAAACTGAGAGGTACAGCCCCTTAGAGGGCAGTGAGGTGGTCCCACAGGAGGCTACGGATAGGGTTGCCATAAGATCCTGCAACCCCATTGCTCTATATATACCTGGAGGAACTAAATTGGGGACAAGAATGGACATTTGTACACTGGTGTTTATGGCAGCTGTGTTTCTGATCCACAGTGAATGGAAATGACCTAAGGGTACAACAACTGAGGAATGGAAGGGGGAGCTGTGTGTATACATACAATGGACTACTGAGCAGCACAAGAAGGAATGAAGTTATGAGGCATGCAACTAGGTGAATGAACCTTAAGGATTGTATGTTGAATGAAATGTCAAGAATAAAAAGACAAATATTATCTATAATATAGATAACTAATTATAATATAAAAAATTGGTGAACTGAAGTCGAGAACATGGGTTTTCGGGTTGGGGCCTATTGCAAATGGTCCTAGATTGTAAGTTCTCACAGCAGTCACATATATTCAGGAGTTGTAACTGTGTATTAGCTAATGTTCTCTAGAGAAACAGAATCAGCAGGAGATATCCATAGATATAAAATTTATAAAAACACCTCGCATAACTGTAGAAGTGTCAAGTTTAAGGTCTGTAGGGCAGCTGCAAGCTGGCAACTCCAATGAAGATCTTCAACGAACTCTCCGGAGAGGCTGGCTGGCTGAAGTAGGAAGAGAGACTGTCTCTTATGAATCCTCCTGAAAAGCCTTCCAATAATTAGATTAAGCTCACTCATTGTGGAAGACATTCCCCTTAGCTGATTACAAATGCAATCAAATGTGAATGCAGCCAAAATGATCATGATTGAAGTCCATGAAATGTCCTCAGGGCAACAGACAGGCCAGTGCTTGCCTGACCAGACAACCCCCAGGCACCATCACCTGGCTAAGTTGACACATGAACCTGACCATGACAAACTGTTATTATTAAATTCTGAAATATTGAGCCATTTGTTTATAGCCAGGTCATTCCCAGAAACTTTGGGTATTTATGTTATACCTGAGACTCAGAGTTAAAACTCTGAAGTTATGAAAGTTAGCACTATCCCATGCAGGAACTGTTTAAAAAGTTCAAAATATCTTTTAGAAGTGTTACAATAAATGTTCCTACTGTAAAAAAAAAATTCAAAACGTGATCAGACTGTGTGTAGAGATTTGAATGAAACTGATCTGCATAGGACTAAGGTAAATGAGAATATAAGTAAAGGATGATATCATCTATATTTTAAAACTTCAACTTCTGTATGAGACCAAATGGAGAGATATTTATTTGGTGCGAAATTTATATTTTGTGTAGTGCATTACCAATTTAACATGTATGGTCAATTTAGTTGAATGCTATAAGTACATGGAATCTTGAATGGGGCATGAAATTTTGGTGGTTTGTCCAAGCCAGTATGAAGCCCGGATATATCTCAGAGTAATTTGGACAGTAGATAAAGAAGTATTTGGAAAGTTCCCTCAGGAGAAAAGAGGAAATATTCATTTTCCCCATTTGGAGAATTTCTGCTGTTCTTGCAAGCAGTGAAGATAATCAAATCAATAGGCTGAGCCCACGATCTTGAGATTCACCCCTATGAAAATTATTCCTACAAAGGATAAGCTAAGCCTACTTAAAATTAACTCCAAGAATCACCCCCAGAGAACCTCTTTGTTGCTCAGATGTGGCCTCTTTCTCTAAGCCAACTTGGTGGGTGAACTCACTGCCTTCCCCCTTATATGGGACATGACTCCCAGGGGTGTAGATCTCCCTGGCAACATGGGACAGAAATCTTGGGAGAAGCTAGGACCCAGCATCAAGGGATCGAGAAAGCCTTCTTGACCAAAATGGGGAAGAGAAATGAAACAAAATAAAGTTCCAGTGGCTGAGAGATTTCAAACAGAGTCAAGAGGTTATCCTGGAAGTTATTCTTATGCATTATGTAGATATTGCTTTTTAGTTTATGGTGTATTGGAATGGCTGGAAGGAAGTACCTGAAACTGTTGAGCTGTGTTCCAGCAGCCTTGATTCTTGAAGATAATTGTATAACTTTTACAATGTGACTGATTGTGAAAACCCTGTATCTGACGCTCCCTTTATCAAGGGTATGGACAGATGAGTAAAAATGTGGACAAAAATACAAAGGGGCAAAGGGTAAAATAAATTGGGTAGATTTAAATACTAGTGGTCAATGAGAGATCAGGGTAAGGGGTATGGCACGCATGAGTTGTTATCTTTTCAATTTTTATTTCTTTTTCTGAAGTGATGCAAGCGTTCTAAAAATTGATATGGTGATGAATGCACAACCATGTGATGATATTGTGAGCCCTTGATTACACACCATGTATGGAATGTGTGTCTGTGAAGATTTGTCAATAAAAATATTTTTTAAACATACAAATGTAGTATGTGATCCTCCGTGATATTGAGTATTGCATCACTTAGATTTGGGGGTTGGAGTTACAGCAAATGTCTGGTCTAGGGAAATTCTAAGTTAAACAATTGCTATGAGGTAAACCTTGATCAATAGCATCCAAAAAAAAAACTGGTAGAAACAAACCCATCTTCTCTCTGTGAAAATACTCTTTCCCTTAAGGTCATCTGTGGATTTCCATAAGATGAGCTGTCACCAAATATGAAGTTACATTCCAAAATAAAACAACATATATGTAGGAGAGCAACCTGCTACCATTCACAAGGGCTTTCAGAAACAACAAAGTGTGGATTTAGACCATTAAGAGTTTAAAATAAGAGAATTGTTGGAAACAAAATGTAAAAAATTAAGAGATACAATTGAAAACATCAGAACAGAACAAAACACTGTTTAAAACACCAGAGGAATTCAGAGGAAAGAACAAAACAAAATATATAATTTAGAAATAATTAAGTGAGCAAAATTATAACACACAGATGTATCAAATAGATTAGGTACAGATAAAGAAAGAGTTTATAAAATGGAATATAGTTCTGAGGAAATTATATATGGAACATCTAAAGAGAAAGAGATGGAATATATACAAGAGCAGAAGAAATAATGGATTTTGAAATGGAAAGTTATAACATGGTATAAATTAATTTCCAAAAACAGAAAATAGAGATGATGAGAGAAAGGTTTTACCCCAAAAGACAAGAAACTGATCTGGTAAGAATTGGTGAGGACATAAATTGAAGTATGTATGAACAATTCTACACAACTATTGATTGTGTAAAATAATGATACTAGTAGCTAATTTCTGACACTAAAAATATGTTTTGATATTGAAACATAGGGAAAGTAACATAATTATCTAGTAAAGGAGGTAACTGGAATTAAGCAATTCTAAAGAGGGTAGCAATATTAAACAGTTTTAGACTTGGTTATATGTGTATTTTAATTAAAGCCTTTAATTTCCATAACAGTAAATGATATAAAAAATTGTATGTAAACAAAAATACAGAAGTAGTAGAGAAAGTCAGGACCAAAATAAAGCACAAAATTTTATGGAGAAAAAATCAAACTATACCAATAATCAGAATAAATGTCAATAAATTACAAGTTAAAGACAGTGATAGTCAAATTCTACCAAAGAGTCTAGTGGACTAATATTTATAATAGACACATTTAAACACATTTAAACACACAAGTACACTGAAAGGTCAAAAGAAGTAACAATATATAATACTATACCAAATTGCAAACAAAGAGTAACACTGAATTCAATAATGACAGAATTCACATTTTTTCTAATGCTAGGCCATGGCAAAAACTCCATCAGATTTCCAAAGATTGAAATCAGAGTAAATTACCTAAACACAATGTAATTCTGCTAGGAACTAATTAAAAGATAACTAAAAAAAAAACACTAACTTTGGAGAACTTGAACAATGCATTTTAAATAATTTATATGTGAAAAAGTAAAAAATAGAAATTAGAAAGCATTTTGAAATGACTATTAAGATATAGCATGTCAAACTTTGTGGAATGGAGCAAAAGTAGTGCTCAGGGGGAAATTTCAACTTTGAATACATATGTTAGAAGAGAAGAAAAGGCAAGTATAAATTATTTAATAGTTCTTGAAAAGCTAGGAAAAGAGTAATGATAGCTCATAGTGTCACTTCTATTTGATATTATTTTAGAGATCCTAACTAATGAAATATTGCAAGAAGAAAAACTCTAAATATTAAAAGGAAGAACAGTCTTTGTAGGCAAAAATGACTGCATTTGTAAGATAATCAAACTACTGAAATTAATGAGTGAATTTTTTAAGTGTGCTGGATATTAGGTGAACATATAAAATTCATTGTATTTCTATGAAATGCCACAAGAGAAAAATACATGACATAAAATTTTTTATCACTCATATGTCAACTGTTTATGATTACATGTAACGAATGTAGATTTTCTCTATACTATAAACTAAAATATATCTTGGAAAAAAATAAATGAAATCTCAATTAGTATAAAGATATATTATGTTCATGGATTGAAAGATCAATATTATAAATATGTCCATTCTTCCCAAATGAACCATTTTCATCAAAACAATCATTATCAAAATGTCAGCAGGTTTTCTTTGTCATTGAAAAAATAATTTTAAAATTATTTTAGAACTATGGATGGCCAAGAATAACCAAAAAAAGTTGTAAAAAGAAAAATTATACAGCCAGATGTCACAATCTATGATAATTCTACAATAAATAAGATAGCCTTGTATTGGTGCAAGGAAGGGCAAATGGATCAGTGGAACAGAAGAGAGAGTCCTGAAACATTTCCATAATCTCAAATTGCCTGATTTATTACAATGATGCCATTGCAGTGCAGAATAGATGGTCTATTCAATAAATCTTTCTTGGTGGAATGGCTAAGCATATAAGAAAATTACATCTTGGCTTTACCTCACATTATTCAGAAAATAAATTCTAGATGGATTACAGGTGTAAGTGTGAAAAATAAAGTAATATAAATTTTAGAAGAAAAGATGAGAGAACATCAGCGCACTGGAATAGACCAAGGCCGGTGTGGGTTGGACTGTGGACCCAAGTTGAACATGTTCTAGGTTCACATTCTAATGTGTGTGGACCCGTCTTAAACAAGATCTCAAGAAATTACTTCAGGTAGCAAGTGGTCCAGCTACATCAGCTCGGGCTTTAATCCAGATTGCCAGAGTCCTCTACAGGCAGAATGAAAGTGTGGGGGCATCCAGAGCCCAGAAGTCATCGGAACCTGGAGAAAGATAGGAGAAGACACTGCATGTGCATTGCAGAAACACCAAGGGACCCAAAGGTGCCCCGGCCAGCCAGACGACATCGAGCCCAGGAGGAGGCCAGCTTTCCCGCTCCCCCTATCCCCCATGAAACACTGAGCCCATAAATTCCTGTGGTTAAGCCAAAACAGTGCATGGTGTTATATTAGAACTAAGAAATTCTGTTTTTCAAAATATACAATGAAAAGATATCACAGAGTAATAAAAGATACACACAAGGTCTGTATTTTCCAAAGTCTGATATCCAGAATCTAAAAAGAACTCATACAAATCAATAATATAAGACAAATAATGCACTTAGAAAAAATAAATAAAATACATGAATAAGGATTTCACAAAGGTGGACATTCAAATAGTCAATAACCTTATAGAAAATATTCTCAAAAGATGCCAATTATAAAACAAAGAAACAAAAATCTCCAAGATGCCTAGGAATAAATTTAACAAAAGAAGTGCATAATATTATTGAGAAAATATCAATCTTGATTAGGAACATTCAAAAAGAACTAGGTAAATGGAGTCTTATAGCTATCTACAGATATAAAGGTTCAATATTGTAAATATGTTCTTTTCTTCTTGGGCTAACTTATGAAGTAAAAGAAAGCCCAACCAAAATCCTGTCAAAGTACTTTATGAAATATTTCAAGTTCATTCTAACTTTATATGGAAAAGCAAAGGGCCCAGTCTACCTGGAAGAGTTTTCCCCACTAGGTAAAATGGTTTATTATAACAGTGGCTAAGTCAGCCCCTGTGGTTGTGATGCAGGGATTGATTCACATAAACAATGAAACAGAGGAGAAAGTATACACACCCAGAACTGCACATACAGAGATGGAGACAGGAGGAAAATAGAAGGAAATATAGGGAGATGGTTTTATGACTTCATGGTAAATAACATTTTTACACTTGTCAAACTGTACAAATCATAAAGGAAAATATGGAAATGATGTTAAAACTCAAAACCTATGTTTCTAAAAAACACACCATAAACAAAGTTGAAGCACAAACCACAAATTGGAAAGAGATATTTGCAATGTATATAATTGACTGAGGATTAGAAAGAACTCCCAACAGATCAGTGAGACTAAAAGAAGGAGTGCGATAGAAAAACGATCAAAGGATATGAAACAGCAGTTGACAAAAGAAGAAAACAGAATCTTGAAATACATAGGAAAACTATGCAAACACACTAATAATTAGAGACATACACATTATGATCAGAGTGAGTTACAATTTCACACCCATCAGACAAGAAATTGGGGAACATGAGAAGCAATGGGAGTAAGTCTGGTAGGAGTGTGGATTTGTACAACTACTCAAAACTAAATTTATCATCAACAGTCAATCTGAGATGCATCTATCCTTTGACACAGCTGTTTCACTCCTAGGTATACACCCAAATCCCTCAACATGGCCAGGATGCCCTTTCCAGGACTGGTCATTGCAGTTAAAATTAGTTTGCTCTAAGAAAAAGCTGGAAACAACAGAAACCCATCTAGAGGAAAACAGATAAATTGCACTACATTCAGACAATGAAACACTATACAGAGGAAATGAATGAACCAGAATGACATGAAATAGCATGCATACATTTCACAAATATAAGGTGGGAAAAAGCAGGAAGGTTGCAGGAAGATGCATACATGTTTATTTCATTTAGACACAATTCTATAAAGAGAAAAATAAAATACAAGGTGCAGGAATTCATACATTTATGCTAAAAATAGGAGGAGATGCACGGAATGAAACAGCAAATTTAGACTGTGGCATGTCCAGAGAGCACGTTGTGGAGAAGCCTAGGAATAGGTACTGAGGGCCCCCACCTTGAAGCTGGTGGGTAACTTTAATTCCTATTTTTGTACCTTTATTTCTTTTCTATATAACCAGCATAATGCAGCTTAACATGCCACTGAGTTGCATTATCACTGGCCTTTCTCTCTTCCTCCAGCAGGTAGGCTGTTCTTGCCCCAGGCCCTCTGCGTTGGCTGTTCCTGCCACTTCAGATCATTTTCCTCCTGATGTCCACAGGACCAGGTCCTTGCTTCCTTTGTACTTCAACTAACAGCTCTCCTGGCCAGGGAGGCCTGCCCTGAGCACTGCAGCTAAAGTAGCTGCCTCGTCACTCTAGCACTTCTTAATTTAATTTTCTACGCAGCAATGTTTTTCATTACCTGACATTTTAACTTCATTGTTATTAGTCTCTCTTTATCATTAGTTTATGCCTGTCTTCTTCTCCCTGGAGTATAAGCGCCTAAAGAGCCAGCATGAGCTGCCTTCTTTCCAGCAGGCTCCTGAGGGCATAGCGAAGAGACTGGTATGTGGTGGACAGTCAGCAGGTGTTCGTTGAATGAATGAATGAATGAATATATGAGTTAATGAATAAGTTCATGAGGTGAATAGGTGTGAGGACTGTAATTGTGCAATGCAAGTTTCTGTTGGTCTTTTTTTTTTTTTAACATGGGCAGGCACCGGGAATCGAACCCGGGTCCTCTGGCATGGCAGGCAAGCATTCTTGCCTGCTGAGCCACGGTGGCCTGCCCTCTGTTGGTCTTTTTATTGGAATGAGGGACATAGATAGAAGTATAGAGCTAGAGGAAAGCCCAAAAATGAGAGGTCCCATGCAGTTCAAGGAGGGAGGTGAGTGGAAAGGAAAAGGTTCCATGAGTTGGATGGTACTTGAGCCCCATAGGTGGAAATGTGTTGTGACAAGCATGGGAGAGGTGGACTGAGCGCAAGCTTGGAGGCAGCACTCTGTGCTCATGTAGGACAAAGCCATTGGGTCATCTGGGGCTGAGGACACAGCTCCAGGGGGACATAGGGCAGTGATGTCCACAGCCCAAGGCTCTGGCTCCCAGACTGAGGAAGAGTGTGTTTCCTAATTGGCAATTGATGGATTGATTGACATGTATAATAGCAATGGCTTGCATTTATCAAAGCTTTACGTGGCAGCCTCTGTAGGAAGCAATTCACATGCATCCATTTGTCTCAGTTTGTATTCCAACTAACTATACAAGGTCCTTCATAGCCTCACCCTTGTTTGTCAGGTTAGAAGACTGAGACTCAGGGAGGCTAATGAAGGCTCCAAGGTTAGTTAGGTGTCTGCATACAGTAGCCACCTACCAGTGCCCTGGACCCTGCTGTGTTAGTGCAAAATGCTTAGTGTCAGAGAATACTGTAGAGCTGGTACTGCTGGGGGATGGAAGTAACAGCAAGTAATGAGAGAGCCAGGGGCTGGGTCAGCTCTCACATACACTAGCTGGGCTCTCAAACAGTCATTAATGGTGGGATGCAGATTTGGCAGAGAGTTGCCTAGCAGCCTAAGCAGAGGGAAGATTGTGTGATTCAGTGTCTATTAGAAAAAAAAAATCTTCAAGAGCAAATCTGAGTTTGCCAGTGCTGTGTTCTGAGAGAAATCTCTCTTTGGTGGCTTGGAGCTCTGTAGGCCAGAAAAACATGTTCTTATTCTGAATCCATTCTGGGGGATATGAGCTCTCTTATACCTAGGACCTTTTGATGAGTTTGCTTCAATTGAGGTGTGACCCACCTCAATCAGAATGGTTCTTAATGCTATTACTAGAGTCCTTGGGGAAGATCACAGAAAGAGAGAGAGAAAGCCGCAGGAAGCAGCCAAGAGCTGGTAGTCAACAGAACTCAGAAGGGAAGCCCAAAGAGGCTGCCATGTGCACTGCCATGAAGCAGAAAAGCCAAGGACTAGGGATTGCCAAAGCCAATCCCAGAATGTCAGCCTTCTGGAAGAAAGCATTGCCTTGATGACTACTTGATTTTGGTCTCTTCTAGCCTCAAAACATGAACCAATAAAGTTTCATTGTTTAAGACAACACATTGCACGGTATTTGCTTTAGCAACATGGGAACTCAAACCGCATTTTTCGAAGACAACACTGTTTGGTAACTGAGTTATTTTCTCAACAGAATCCTATATTTTAGCTTTTATAATAGGGTATGTGTTGTTTTTTCTCTTAATTTCCCATGTTGCAATTGTTAACAATCCCTTCTCTCAGTAGGCATTATGCTTAAGGTTCTATATTAAAACAACAACCAAACTCAAAAAAAAAGTGAATTTGACAAACAGGATCTTTAGAAATATTATAAATACATGGTGTTAGTTCAGAACTTTGGAGAAGATATTGCCTGGAACCAAAATTAGCCCAAGGATAGATTTCTCCAGAGATTTATTGACTTCCCAATAAAGACCTTTGGTGAAGTCCCCTGCTCCCCCTGGCTCTCTCTGCTCCCCACACCATGGCTAGGCTCTCATAGTAAATGCAGGGTGGGGATGGCCAGTGTATCATCCACAAGTGTATAACCCTGTCCCCTGTGTCTTTAGTAACCGGTGCTCTCTGATTTCTGGGAGATTTACCTCCTCGGACTGTTGTTTTCACCCACAAACCCTGAAGAATCTCAGGTTTATTAGCCATCTTGATACATCATGGAAATCCCAAATGTACATCTAGTTGTGGGGGAGGATCTCAAGGCAGGACCAAACCCAAGAGGCAGCCTTAGAAAGGCCATAACTAGGTGGGGGTGAAAAGAAGAAAAGGTCAGCCATAGGCAGGTACTCACCACTCCAGCACACCTTGACCAAGAAATGGGGAAGGAAAATGATAAGTCAGTTTTCATACACCTTTATAATTAATAAAAGACTGCTAGAAGATTACTGGTAGTATAACCCTGCTATGATTTGCTAAAGCTGTCAGAATGCAGTATACTGGAAATGGATTTGCTTTTAAAAAAGGGATTTCTTAAGTTGTACATGCAGAGTTCTAAGGCCCTGAAAATGTCCAAATTAAGCACCAACAAGAGGATACCTTCATTCAAGAAGGGCCAATCGTGTCCGGGGTTTCTCTGTCACATGGGAAGGCACTTGGTGATATCTGCTGGTCCTTCTCTCCAGGGGTGGTTTCCAGAATGGCCCTCTCAGCAACTTGGGCCCTTCTGAATTGCCAAATGTTTATGTCTTAATTTCATCTCTCTGCTCTCTGTGTCAGCTCTCCAGCATCTGTGTTTTCTCCAAAATGTCTCCCTCTTAAAGGACTCCAGTAAGTACTTTAAGACCCACCTTGAATGAGCAGGGCCCCATCTCCATGTAAACAGTCAAATCAAAAGGTCCCACCCAACGATAAGTCTGCCACCACAAGACTGGATTAAAAGAACATGGCTTTTCTGGGGTACATAACAGTTACAAATCAGCACAAACCTAATGGCATTGATACTCTACAGAAGCATTAAATGCACAATTCCAGAATACAATGGATCCAAACACATAGCCCTTTGTCCATCTGGCCTTACACATGTTTAAAATTTATAACAAGATTCTGTTTAGAATGAATTAAATGAATTAAATTCATTTGTAGAATGAATTAAATTCTAAAATTTTCTTTCTTTCCTTCCTTCCTTCCTTCCTTCCTTCCTTCCTTCCTTCCTTCCTTCCTTCCTTCCTTCCTTTTCTTCTTCAGAATAAATCCTTTTGGAGTGCTTAGTCCATGATAAGCATTAGTGCAGAAACAAGGGATAAAACAGAAACAAAAATCTCTGCCATTATAAGGCTATATCTTATTTTTAGAAAACAGACACTAATACGTAATATCGTGGATGGTAATAAAATCTTAATACCAAGCATAGAGTAAGGGGGTGGGGACAGCAAATGACGGTTTTAGATTAGGAAGCTGTCCCCCTTGGATCTGAAAGCAGAGACCCAGAGCCATGCAGCTATCAGTGGAGAAACTGTGCCTCCATGATGGAAGAGTGAAGCCAAGGTCCTTTCACTGGGAATGTCCAAGGAGCCTCCAGAAGGCCATGGGGTCCAGAATGAGGAGAGAGAGGTGAGGAGTGAGGGAAGAAGGTACAAAAGGGCTGGAGCCAGATCATGTTAGGATTGGGAGGAGGCTTGAGTGAGATGTTAAAGCTGGAGGGTTGTCAACAGGACAGTGACATTATCCTACTTAAATTATTAAAGAATATTCTGGCTGCTGTGTGCAGAAGAGTTTAGGGGAGCTGGGTTGTATGCCAATGGACATTAAGGTGGCTGTTGTAATAAGTTGGGCTGAAATTGAATGGTATTTTCAGATTATTTATCTCATGGTTTAGAGATAACTAGATTCCCTCTTTAGTTCAGATTGCAGATTTGTCAGTGACTTAGATGCTCATGTTGTTTTAAGGCACTAAGTTGTCTTGCACAGCCACTTAAACTGCAATAGATTTTAGTATCAGAAGTGGGGTTTGACCATCACAAAATCTGAAAATGGGGCAGCTGCTATGGACCTGGGCAGAGAGCAGAAGTTGGAACAGCCCTGAAAAGACTATGAGTAGAGGCCTAAGCCTCCAAGGAGGCTGCTGGTGAGGTCTCTGAGGGAGGAGAAAACATGTTATTGGAAGCAGGGACCCTGTTACCTAGTGGTGGGAAGTCTCACCATTGTATATGAGAGGGCTGTTGCTCATCGGGAGCCAGAGGGCAGATTGTGACTGCCAGTCCCAAGCTGATCCTAAGGAGCCTGAGTTCATGCCCTGTGAGTTTCCCTTCCCCACTGAATTGGGGCAATGTGGCCAGGAGAATTCAGAGACAATGTCCAGGTCATAAAAATCATTCCAGTGTCTGTTTGGATCTCGCAAGTTGCCTGCCCTGTGGGATGTTGGCCACCATAGCACAAGGACCCCCGGGCCATCCCATGGACATGAATGGAGGCCCCTAGCCCTGAATGGAACCAAATGCTTCCCATGCAGGTGGCATTGGAAGTGGACCTCTAACCCCATGAAGGCTTCAGATGACCACAAACCATAGGAGAGCCCCCATGCAAGAACTGTCCAGCCAGACCCTTCCAGAATTTCTGACTCATAGAATTTGTGAGCATAATGAAAGGCGTCTATGCTGCTGAGTGTTGGAATAATTTGTTATGCTGCATTGGCTGATCAGAGCAGACACTAGCACCCTGGTTGGGGCCCTACTGATGCTTGGAAAGTGGTCGCTGATGCTGTTGTTGTCAGACAAGGGCAGCCTCATTTGTTCTGACAATGACCTAGCTTCTCCAACGAGGCCCTCTTCCCCACTGGCTCAATCTGCAGTCACAGGGCTGCCAGGGGAGCTCTACCCAGCAGTGCTCCATTGGACTCTCTCTGTGATTGATTGAATTTCAGCCCAAGAGAGAAGGCAGCCAGAGTGAGGCACACATGAGGAAGGCCAGCCTTGGCACCTTCTTGGGGCATAGTGAGATAGCTCAGTCACCAGCGTTAGTGACCTTGCATGCCCTTCACAAGCTCTTCATCCATGGTCTGTGCCCTCTGCAGCTACTCCTCTCCCCACTTCTGCCTTTTGTTATAATAAAATCCCCACTGTTCTAGTTTGATAGCAACTAGAATGCAATATACCAGAAACAGAATGGCTTTAAAAAGGGGAATTTATTAAATTGCAAGTTTACAGTTCTAAGGCTGTGAAAATGTCCCGATTAAAGCAAGTCTATAAACATGTCCAAATTAAGGCACCAACAAAAAGTTTTACCTTCACTCAAGAAAGTTTGATGATGTTCAGGCTTTCCCTCTCAACTGGAAAGGCACCTGGCCAACATGGTGAAGTCTGCTAGCTTTCTCTCTAGGTTTCCTGTATTATGAAGCTTCCCTGGGGGCGTTTCCTTCTTCATCTCCAAAGGTGTCTGGCTGCCTGGGCTCTCATGGTTCTCATAGTTCTGAAGAGACTCTCCAAAATGTTTCCTCTTTTAAAAGATTCCAGGAAACTAATCAAGACCCACCTGGAATGAGTGGAGTCACATCTCCATCTAATCAAAGGTTAATACCCACAATTGGGCATATTATATCTCTATGGAGATAATCTAATCACACTTCCAACCTACAGTGCTGGAAAGGGATTAAAAGAAATGGCTGCCTTCACGAAATGGATCAGGAATAAAACATGGCTTTTCTAGGGTATATAGTCCCCTCAAATTGGCACATCCTCCCTGGAAATTTCTTTGTTCTTTGAGCCTCCTTTGTTCCTTTCTAGGTTGAGGAAAGGTTAAGGACCGCTTATTAGACTTAAAGAGCCTAATCAAGGCTTTGTCTGAATGGGATGATCTGTGTACAGTTCCTTAGTAAGACAAGAAGCTGCTTCTCTGCTCTGCTTCTTAAGAAGGCCTGGATTTCCATAAGTAAGTAGATAAACAACGTGCCCAAGGCAGACATGAAAAGCGAGAGAGAACACACTATTCATTAAGTTCTCCGCTCCCTAATGGGATCGCCATGGGCTGACAACATTTCTGCTTGAGTTCCCGGGTGCAGAGCTCCGCCTGGGCCTCAGTCACATCATTTCTAGATTCCAGAGGCTGGCAGCTGATTCCTGCAGGCGACTCTTATGCAGAAAGGGGACTGGGCTGTACCCAGAAGAGCACATCTGGATGTGTTTGAGCAAAGGGCCCCTGGCCCCTTCTGCCCCAGGCTCTTAGGGCTGGGGAAGCTGTGCTGCAGCAGAGGTGTCCACGGTTCAGCTGCACCGTGGGCATCCGCATTTTAAACCGTGGGTGGACAGGAGTGTCTCCTAGAGACGGGTGGACAGAAGCTGCTTTCAGCCAGCACAGCGGGCCGGCACCTGTGGGAGGACTGAGAATTGAGGGCTGCACTGCCAGCAGGACTCAGAGCAGCGCAGAGCTCCTGGGACCGGCAACACAGCTCAGACCATGCAGCTCTGCGCGGGGGTCCGGGCACCGCTGCCCCAGACCTCGCTTCCCATTCCTGCCACCGGAGTTTTCACCTTGAATTTTGCTCGGAAGCATGGGAAATCGGGGAGGCCCGCTGAGTGCCCCATACTGCGGGCAGCATGCGTTCCTGCCTGTGCTGGGATGAGGCGTTTTCTCACTGCAGTGCAGCATCAGGCGTCGTCATGAATTGTTTTGAACTTGGCATCACATTCTGTATTCAAGTCTCCTCCGTACAATGCCTCCACCCAGGTGGGCCCTGGGGACCCTCAGGAACAGGGAGATGGAGTAACAGATAGCACAGGCAGATCAGCAGCACCCCTCTACCTGTCCACCCCCCCCAGAATTCTGCCATCTTGGGTACAAAACGCACCCACAGGATGCTGCTTGCCTGGGGTCCTCCCACCTGAGCACACACTTAAAAAGCTCCAGTCCCTAAGCCACAGCAGAGAGTGAGATCTCCCCCCCACCCCCCACCATCAACACTGGCTTGAATTAAATCCCAAATTCTCAGCCTGACATTCCAGGCCTGCTGGTCTACCCACTGCCCTATCCTGCAGTGTCCCTGTGATTTCCCACCAGCCTTTCACCCGCGCCCTGCACCCTGGTTGAACCTCGGGGCAGAGCTGAGGGTCAGACGGACCTGGGATCGGATTATGAATCCACATGGGCCTCTAAGTGCCTCTCTGCAACATGGGGACAATACACTCCCTGCCTCCCAGGGTTCACAGAAGGATTAAATGTTGGTAGATGTAATGTGTGTGTGTGTGTGTGTGTGTGTATGTGTGCATTTATGGCCAGCACATAGCTCATACCCAACATCTAAGGGCCGCAGCCTCTGAGAGTCGCACAATGCTGTCACCACGCATTTCTCACGGGGACTGGTGGTTCCTTCTCCTTCCTCGGCGTCCCTGCTCACCTACCCGCACCCAATCCCTGCTGGGGAAACTGAGCAGAGACTCCTCACTGACCCCTGTGGCCTGTGCGGTATCCAAACCACAGGCTGCCCACTGGAAATGGGGCTCTTTGTGGGGTCTGTGAGAGCAGCACCTGACTGCCCCGTTGCTGGGGCTGGCTGGAGCAGAAGCAGTAGCATATGACATGGTTCAATTCAGAGTTACGTTGTGTGATCCCCTAAGGTCCATCAGAGTTCAAATTCAATAAAAAATAACAAAGTAATATATTTTTTAGTCAACTAAAAAAATAACTAAAAATACCTAAAAGGGATAAACAACATTGTTGTGGACAGATACAGCAAAATGCCCCCAAGCCAGAAGAGCTAACGTCCCCAGGCAGATATTGGCATTTGGGGACAGGAATTAGGTAGGTTACAGCCCACTGACACATGTCCCCTTTTTCAAGTCAGCAGCAGCACTTACCTAAGGTGAGGCGGACAAGGCAGGAAGTCACCTCTGGGGAGGGGCAGAGCGAGATCCAGACATAAGGTCCTGGGGCTCCCATGGGTGCTCTCCTCACCCCACTGGAGGTCAGTCTCAGGCCTGGAGGCCGTCATGCCCCCCACCCTCCCCCTGCAGGGACCACCTCTTCCTGCCAGGTGCCCTGGCTGGACAGGACAACCACCTGCACAGGAGCTCACTGTGACCCTGAGAGGCTCAGAGAACAAGGGGTCACCCTAGGAAAGGAGGGGTGCTGAGCTGTGGAAGGGAGCCCGGAGCTGGGCCGTGCTGTGTCCGGGGCCCCCACCTGTTCTCAGGGGGCAGGAGGCAGGCCCTGAGGCTGGGCTCCTCTGTGCACATCATCCCAGAGGCCACAGGATTCACCAAACTGACTTTTCCTGATACAAATGGAATTCCCAGAGCGTGTTGAAAAGGGAGCCCTCAGCCAGTCGGGCCTCTGCTCAGCCCAGGTCAGGTCCAGCTACATGGAGGGAGGCAGCTGCAGCCCTGCTGGGTGCGGGATAGCAGGGGGCATCTCGTAAAGCCATAGCCCACTCCTGCCCCAGCCCATCTCTGACCACACTCACAGAACTTAACTGTGCCGAGGCCCTGACCACACTCACAGAGGTTCCCATGCAGAACACAGGGAAACGTGGTCAGGGGGCCCCTCCCTGCAGCTCGGTGTGTGTCCCTCTGTGGGACCCCTAGCCCTTCATTCTTCGAGTGGGCCACACCCCCCTTTTGCCTCCATCGGGCTGTTCTACCCAGGACGTCCTTCCTCCTGGAGCTGGGGTGCTGCTAATATGGGCCCATCTCCTGAGCATCTTCAGCCCCTCCTTGTGCTGGGTCTTTGCAGCTTCCCAAGACTCTGCCAATGGGAAGCCCCCACTGCTGGGTGAGGCTGACCGTGCCATAGACGTCACCAGCCTCGGTGCCACTGCCCTGCAGAGTGAGAAGCCAGCTTTTCCACACGAGCGTCTGGGGGAACAAGACCTCTCTTATAAACGTACATCTGGATTATAAGACATCTATTGTTAGAAACAAAAACCTTGGGATTGAGGAAACTTGATCTTGTTCCACTTTTTGGGTGAGGAAGCAAGAAGGTGAAAAAGGCAGTCCCTTGTCCAGAACTTCACAGATGATGCCGGCTCACTGCGCATGGGCTGTCACTGCTAATCCAACACTTTCAGGGACCACGTGGGAGGTGGCAGAGCCCAGACAGAGGCTTCGGGGAAAGGAGGAAACAGGCTACAACACAACCCTGCCCCCTCTAAGCCTTGGGACCGGGGCGAGCCAGCGAAAGCGCCAATGTTCAGCTGGCCCATCTGGGAACCTGAGGCTGTGCTGACCATCAGGCCCTGTAAGGGCCACTCCTCCATTATCTCCAGACGACGAGTCCTGGTCCACAGGCTCCTACCTGAAGTCCCAGCATCCACAGAGCTCTAGAAAGAAGTATTTTTGTAGCTCATTGACTGGTGAAGCTGACCTGCTCCAACCTGGCTTCCTTTGGGGACGAAGTCTCTCTTGGGCTCCCTGAGGCTCATTATTATCTTTGATTGACCTGGATTGCAAGGACATAAATATGTTTCACTGCAGATCTCTCTATTGTGTTTGATTACAGGTGCTGTCCCTGATCCCACTGGGGGTGCTACATGAAATACTTTAAGTGTGTCCTGTTACTCTTTTAAACTTCAGATAATTATGAATTTCCAAACACATCAGGCCCCAACCTTCCAGTAGTATGGGGCCCCTGTCAATCTTGCCTGCAGCCTTGGGGGCAGCAAGGGCTGTCATCTCCATCAGGCAGGCTCCCTCCGCTAAGTGACCTTCCCTTGTTCTCATGGCTGGTCAGTGTCTTCACTTGCCAGAGATGCTGAGACAAATACCACAGGCTGGTGGCCTCAACTGTGGGAATTTATTATTGCATGATTTTGGAGGCTGGAGATCTAAAATCGAGGTCTCTCCAGGCCATGCTCTCTCTGAGTCTGTTGCATTCTGGTTGTGGGTCATTCTCTACCTCAGTGACACGGCTCTCTCCCTCTCTTTCCCTGTCTCCTACTGATTGACGGTGCCCAAATTTCCTTGTTCCTAAGGGCCCCAGTCACAGAGCTTGAGGACCACCCTCGTTCAGTTTGGCTTCATCCAGGTAGGCTCTACTGAAGATTCTAGCCACAGGAAGAGGGGGACACCTGAACATGCCTTTGTGGGACATGAGTCCATCCACCACTCAAACAGTGGCCATGACTTGGCATGGCTTTCCTGACTTCCTGGCCCCTAAGGGTTTGGAAGCAGGTTCTAAGACATGGTATTTGGGGTGGGGGGGCGAGATCTAAGAAGCATTCCAAAGCTTTATACAGCCACCGGAGCACCAGGGGAGGGTGAGTATGCTAACTGAGGGCTTCCAGGTCCCAAGACAGCAGGATTAGGGGTCCAGTTAGCACCGCTGACCCTAAAAAATGTCTTCTTCCCCAGCAGTGGTCTGCTACGTTCAAGGGCTGCCAGGGTTCTCGCCCAGAAGGAAATTGTCGTCCAGTGACAAACTTGGAACTGAAACTATGACATTGTCCACCAGGATCAGCCACCCCAGCTGGGGACCTTGTCCCTGTAACTCATTCTCAATGCCCAGCTTCTCTATTCTGTTCAGAGATCTTGTCTGTTTCCATATGCTGGGACGCAAAGGTAACTTGTGCCTCATGCTTAAGGTCCTTGCAAATGGACATCACTGAAAAACAAGAGAATGATGCCAAAGGAATATGCATTTTTGAAAATCATCTTGTCCCAGAATCTTTGATTCCATTATTCAATTGATACTGCTGTCTTCCTGTCCTCTACAAGCTCCTCTGTCCTCTACTTGGTGTCTCTGGTCTACAAAAAGCTTAATTCTCCCCTTCCCAGCCCTGTACCCACCCCCAACTCACACCTATCAAAGGTAGTCAGCAGCCAGATTCCAAGGGCCAGGCTAAGGATGAGGCCTGAGCCTACGGGCTTTCCCTTTTATGTGTGGGAGGCTCCAAAAAAGGCCCTAATGAGTTGACTCCCAAGGATGAGTTTGGCTCTGGCACCGTGGGATCAATAATGCCATCCTGACCAAAAGGGGAAAAAGAAGTGGAACAAATAAGGTATCAGAGGCTGAGAGAGTTCAAATGGAGTCGAGAGGCTACTCTGGAGGTCACTCTTATGCAAGCTTCATTTAGACATTGCTACCTATCATAACTTGCCAAACCCCAAACAAAAACCACTCCTGCCAGTCCTAAGGCATTATAGAAGATTCTACAAATAACACCTAGGGCATTATATAAGATTCTACAAAGGTTCCATGCATTGGGGTAACTTTCTAGAGCTATAACCTCTAGATGGGTCCCTGGACCCAATAAGTCCTGCAATGCAGAAGGGCGAGCCTCTCCAGAACATTAACTAGTTCCATCTCCCTACCCCATATTGTCAACAGCCCTTTCCAAATGAAAACGCTGAAATGAGCATAGCCCAAATACTCCTAAAGAGTTGGAGAAAGATCAGAGGTGATTGTGGAGTTATATAGAGAAGGTAGGATTTAGCAAATGAATATGGTTGCTGACTTATTATATGGATACCTCTTTTAGTCTGCAGTACCTTAGAGCAGCTAGAAGTAAGAACCTAAAATTATGACGTTGTAACTCTTACCAAACTCTGAAATCAGTTCTACAACTACTGTGCTGTGCTTTGAAATTTATTGTTTTTCTGTATATATGTTATTTTTTACAAAAAAATGAAGGAAAAAAAGTTGATTGTGAGGATAAAAAATATATATATTCCTTCTAGCCTCCAATGTTCTGGAGCAGCTAGAAAGAAAAATCTGAGATGATGGTATAGTAGCCCATGATAAACTCTGGGATCTGTCCTGTAACTACTTGTTGAAGAGCACTTTGAAATTTATTGCATTTTCTTTCTTTGCCTTATATATATATGTTGTGTTAGACAATAAATTTTTTAAAAAAAAATGCCACTCATAGCTCTTTGCCCAATTATAAAGATGGGGGGTACTTCCTCTGGTGACTTCCCATCAAATTGTGGTATTAGACTAATATAGACTTTCTCTGCTACAACTTTTTATAAACTTGACCTTGGGCAAACATGAACTATACTCATCCTCAGAAAAGCTATGTATTAACTAGCTATTGCTGCATGACAAATGATCTCAAAGCTTACTGGCTTCAGAAAAGAAACACTATCTCCCAGTTTCTGTGTTTCAGGAATCTGGGTGTGGCTTACAGTTTGCTTCTGCCTTAAGTTCATTCACACTCAAGAGGTTTGCCTTAGGGAGTCTCACATGAGGGCTCAACCAGAGGAGGACTCACTTCTAAGCTTATTTACATGGTCATTGGTGGGATTCAGTTCTTCAAGGCTGTTACATTGTGCACTTCAGTTTCTAACTGGCTGTTAGCCACAGGTTTCCCTCAGTTCCTTACCATGTGGGTTTCTCCAAAGGGAAACTCAAAACATGGCACCTGGCTGTCATTAGAGTGAGCAAGCAATGGGGAGAGACCATAGGCAAGATGGAAGCTACCAACTCTTGGCAACCCAATTTCAGAAGTGGAAACCCATCATTTTTGCTATATTCTCTTTGTTAGAAGTGAGTTGCTAGGTTCAGTCTATACTGAGGAAGGGAATTACACAAGGACATGAATCCACCATTAGAAATAACAATAATCCACTAAATCCACTGGTACTTCTTGGTCCATTATTTGTCCCAGAGAGAACACATTCCTTGTGAGCATACATTTCTCTCTGTTCTTCTAAAGATTGATTCCCTAACACCACAAAGGTGCTTGGTGCCATTTGGACTTTCAGTTTCTGATGACCTCATGAAGCCCTTCCACCTCTCACCTTTTCCTACTTTGCCTTCAGGGTCTGCAGTGCTCTCCCTACTGTGCCCTGACTCCCTGTCAAAATCCTTCAGGGCTCAGCCAAGGTACATGCCCTTAGTTCCCCTGGGTGCCCCCTACCCCCACCCTCAGTCCTGCATCTGTACTGATGGTTCATAAACACAAAGACACATCTGTGGGCAGCGAACCTGAGCATCTTCCCATAGCCAGTCTGAAGCTCAGCGTTACAGACATAGTAGGGGCTAAATGGATGCTGTTAAGGGAAGAATATAATTTGCAGCTTCTTAACATGTTTTGAAATTCAGAAAGAGAGGGAGAAAAAAAACAGAAGTAGTAGCAACAGCACAAATTTTATCATACCCTTTATGGTCTGAATTTTTTAAACTTGCATTTCAAAGGGATTTAGAACTTCTTCCCAATCAATGAGTTGTTACTTTGCAAATTCCACTTGATTCTAAGCTTAGGAAGAATTTTATAAATTTTGTATTGCTTATGCCAGGATTCTTTGAAGTTTTATCCTTAAAAAGTGAAAACAAAAGCAAAGAGTGGCTTTCTTTTTTATAGCAAAGTGTGTGCAGGTGCTACAAAGTTCACATTCAACAACTATTGAATGGTTGAAACAAAAACTTGAAAGTAAATAGATTTGAGAAAATAAATATTGTGGAGCATTATGCAGTCATTCAGAAGAATGAATTTGGGCTTTGCCAGGTGACTCAGTAGGATTTTGACAAGATATTACCGAGCATGAAAAGCAAGATGCTGAAAAGTGTTTAATACATTTATTTATGCAAAGCAACAACAAAGAATAAAGCGGAATGTTTATGTATGGATTTGCATATGTATTTGAGTGTTTACATATGCATGCAACGCATATTGTGTGTGGAAGTATACACACATGGTTTGCGTACGTGTGTGTATGTATGTGTAAATATATATGTGTGTGTATATATATATGCATGATTATGGAAGCAGAAGTAAAAATTGATAGTGAGGAATTTGGATTTCCTGGTGTTGGAGGAGGCAAGGCAGATACTGTGGGTAAAGAGAGGAGGGGAAGAGGGTGAGAAAGAGGTCAATAAGGAAAAGAAATAAAAATATGCATTTAGAAAATAAATGATGTGCTTTTATGCATTTTTGTAAAATATGCATTCGAGTATGAGTATATATACCATAAATCAAATTTAAAATAAAAAGAAAATGAAGGTTGGACAACCCTTAGTGGAAAGAATGAAATAATGTCTGGGAAAGTGCTTCATAAGTGTTAAAGTGACATTCCAACTGAAATTATTATTGCTCTTGTCAACATGGCTATTACTATTATTAAAGACAGCTCTGGCAGAAACTGGCTATGCTGACCGCTGGTCGACTCTGAGGAGCTGCCACTGAAAATTTCATTGTCCTCATTCCAACTGGGTTAGGCTCCCTGGTTGGGCAAGCCCTCAGGGTCAGCAATCAGGGAAGTGTGCTCTTTTAGATGCCCCAGTCACCCATTTGGCTCAAATCTTGTTCTGGCATGCCCCAACCCCATTTATGTATCCACTTGCTGCACAGCCCATCATCTCCTTCTCTCTCAAATGCGTCTCTGGAATGACCAGGTTGACCAGTTACCCATCTCTGTGGCTTGAAAACCAATTGTCCCTCTCTCAGAGGAAAGGTCTGCTCTCACTTGTATAGGTGCCAGCCAGCAGTGAACAGCTAGAAAGGCGTGGTAGGGAAAGACCATGAGGATGGGTTCCCATATGACTTCAAGCTACCAGCAGACCACTGCATCCAGCTCATTCTTCAACAAAGTTCCATGCTCATCACTATAATTAGATATGGGGTTATGCATCTCCCCCCCACTGTTGGTACTTGCTTTTGGTTCTCAACTATGTGCAAAGCTGGAGGTGGGTACAGCAAATTTATACTGCAACAGCAATGCAGCATCTTACAGGAACTGGAAAAGTGAGGCCATTCCAACAGGGGTTTCATGGAATTGTCAGTGGCAGGTGGGTTTTGGCTGAGCAGAGTTTGGAGGATGAGGAAGGCTTCACCAAGGAAGGCAAGTGAGAAAATTACCCAGATTTGCCCTGGAACTAGAATTTATGAGTCCCAATGTTTTGAGACAATAGGAGTCACCTAATATTTTAGAGCAGGGAGTGCCATGATCTGAGACACTTCTTGTCAGTAGCATGAAAGACGGCTGGGATGAGTCAAAGCTGCCAAAGACAATACGGACCTGAATCAATCCTCCAAGAGACATATATTCAGAACCCAATGTTCTCATCCCCGTGACAACAGGGTTGCTCTCAGGAACTGAGATCTGATATCTCTGTGGTCCTGAGATGTCCGTATTGTCACTGTCGTTAGTGAAAACTTGATTGGGCAGAAATTCATCGGACCCCAGTGCTGGGTTTGACAAAATTCTGCACGGCCACCACCTGTCTGACCTTTGTTTCTGCTATTATCATTTTCAAAACAAGTCTCAAAATGGACTTTCCTGGGCTTCCAAGTGAAGAATTAGTAACTCAAAAGACTCACAAGTCTGCCTCCTTGGATTACTCAGGCTTGGGCAGTCAGGAAGGGACTCAGAGCAACTGTGAAAACAGTAATGACAAGGAACTTCTGCTCCTGAGCATGGTGGAGTAGCAGGGAATAGATTATGCTCCCAAGTTAAACAACTAGAAACTGGGTGAACTGTTTGCAGCAATGATTTTCAAGATAATGATCAGTGGGGAGCACAGGGAAATGGAGCCTGAGAGGTGGAGACAAATAAGAAATTGTCCAGATGATGATGTGGAGAGAGTGCCGGGCTGAAGCCCAGAGGGTAGAGCCCAGGCAGGGCCTGGGGCACTTCTGGTCTGAGGAGATGGGACAGATGGGACAGATACTCTAGAAAGATAAACATAGCTCAAGCTTTCAGGGCAGAGCACCAGAGAAAAGAAAGATGCACAGGGAGAAAACTCTGAGGAGCAAATGGTCCCTTGGGGCTAGAACTGAGTGCTGATGCCTGTGAGCAGACTACCCAAAGTCAGGAGAAAAACTGAAATGATTAGAATGGTCAATTCCCAAAGCTCACACAGAGCTGGGAACAGTTCCAATTGCCATCAGCCAGTGTAGAAACCAGCATACTTCATGGAGCCTTGGGTACAGGGCTCAGAAGAATTTTGACTCAGTATTGAGAAAAAAAGGGTAAGCAATAAATCAGACCTAGAATTGACAAACGTGATAAGATTAGTAGAAAACGTCATTAAAATAATAATTATGACTATATTCCAGATGTCCAGGGAGCTAGAGGAAATATTGAGCATTTTAAATAGATTCACAAAAGATGTAAAAATGTCCCTCAAAATTATAGAGATGAAAACTACAATGCCTGATGCAAAAATCCTCCAGAGAGGATTGACAGCAGAACAGACACTGGAAAAGAAGGAGTTAATATACTTGAAGACATACATATATAAACAATCCAAAATGAAGCAGAGCATCAGCAAGCCACGGGATAACTTCAAGAAACCAAATATATATTAGAGTCCTCAATGGAGAGAAAACAGAAGAGACAGAAGAAATATTTGAATAAATAGCAGCTGAAAAATAATTTTAATTTGATGAAATTGTGATGGGTGGGTTCATGTGCTAACTTGGCACATGTTGTTGTGTCCAGTTGTTTGGTCAAGCAAGAACTAGCCTGATGGTTACTGTGAGGACATTCATAGACTTAAATAATGAGTAGGTTGATTGCATCTATGGCTGATGTCAACTTTCAGCAATGAGAGATGTTTCATTCAATCAGTAGAAGGCTTTAAAAGAAGTGAGGATTTCAGGAGTCAGAAGAGGGAATTTCCATTTCTACTTCAGCCAGCCAGCTTCTCCTGGGGAATCCAGTGAATGGAATTTGGACATGTACATCCCCACAGTCACACGAGACAATGCTTATATAAACATTCTATTTACAGATATCTCTTGCCGGTTCTGCTTCCCTAAAGAACCCTGGCTAATACAAGAATATACCCGCAGATGCAAGAAGCTCAAAGAACATTAAGGAAAAGGAGGTTCATGCCAAAAGTCACACCAAGGAGTATTGAAATCAAATTGCTTAAAACCAAAGACTAAATTAATCTTGAAAGGAGCCAAAGGTGGAGACTTTCTTTTCCTGAAACTTGGAGCAGATGTAATTTTGCCTGTTCTTCCTGCTAAGCACCTACAAACCCTGGGTATTATATATAAAACAAACATGAGAAAACTGAAAGGTGGCAAGAAGAAGGCAGACTGGCTTGGGGCCTCAGGATAGAAGAAGTAGCATGGAGGAAAGATCCTTAGGATTTCTTTTTGCCTGATCCAACACAGACTTGGTGCTTGGAAGAGTCAGAAATGCAGAAATACCAACAGGTGGAGCCAAGAAAATAAAGCCCCAAGAAAAGTTCCTCTCCTTAGACAGACAGTAAACTTGTAGACAATTGTTGCTTTTCTCCAGTAAACACCACAGGAGAAGTATTATCCTACCCACAAGTGGAGTAAGTGCCAGCAAGTGGAGAGTGGGGATCTGAGGCATGGCTTATCTCCAGGTGCCCTAACACTCACACACATGCCAAGACTGTGTCAGAGAAGGATGAGTAAGGATCCCCAGCCACACCTCAGTGAAGCCACGTGGGGAGTCTGGATTCCCAACACCACCTGGTGGGATTGAGAAGCCCCTTCCTCTCCCCACTGGGGTGGTGTCAGAGAAGAATGAGTAAGAAGTCAAGAAGAAAGCCTAGCCGTAAACATAAAGGCTTTCACCATCCATTGGCAGGAATGAGGCATTCCTCCACCTTCTCATTGTTGATGGAGCAGTAAAGAGGCACCCCTCCTTCACCAGCCAGGGACCCAAGGGGCACCTGAATGCCAACCACCCTTGTACAGCATTAGCAAGAAGATCTCCCCAGCAGATGGAAAACCTGGATGTGCATCCAGGAATGAGGTGGGGTTCCCTTCCTCCAACAGAGAGATTTCAGAGAAGACTTACTAAAATGCAAGCGTTAAATTAAAATTGCATAGCACATACCGATAATGTCCAGGGTTCAACTGGAGATCACCTGCCATGCCAGTAAGCTCAACATAAACAAGAAAAGATAGTCAAGAGCTAACAACTCTGAGATGACATAGGTGTTAGAATCACCTGAGGAGGATTTTAAAGCAGTCATTATAAAAATGCTTCAAAAAGCAATTCCAAATCCCTCTGGCACAGTTGGAAAACTATAAAGTCTCAGCAAAAAGAGGAAGCTTTAGAACTATGCAGTTTAGGGCTGAAAATGGAAATTTTAGAACTGAAAATAAAATAACAACAGCAACAAAACACCTCAATGGATGGGGAAACATGAGAATGAACAGAGTAAAGAATCAGTGGATTTGACATAGAAAAGTAGAATTCATGCAATATGAACAGCAGAGAAGACAGATTTAAAAATTAGACCATGATGAGAAAGCACCACACACTTATTAGAGCAACTAAAATGAAAAATAGCAACAATACCAAATGCTGGCAAATATGGAAAAACCTTCATTACCTGTACATTGCTGTGGGAATAAAAAATGATACAGTCACTCTGGAAAATATTTGGCAGTTTCTTTAAAAAGTTAAATACAAACTTAAATGTTATCCAGCAATTATACTTCAGGGCATGTATCCCAGAGAAATTAAAACTTATGTCTGCCCAGAAATTATTCATAGCACTTGCATTTGTAATAGTGAAAAACTAGAATAGCCAAATTGTGCTCAATAGGCAAATGGCTCATCAAACTGTGCTGCATACATAACATGGAATACTAATCAGCAATTAAAAGGAACTAATTTGATATAGCTAACAACTTGGATGAATCTCTGGGCATTGTGCTAAATATAAAAAGCCAATCATAAAAGACCACTAACGGTATAATTCCATTCATATAATATTGGTAAACTGGCTAAACTATAGATAAAAAAAAAAAACAGATTCATGATTGCCAGAGGATAGGATTGTGTGAGAAAGGAGAGGGGGCAGCAGGAGAGAGAGCTTTGTGGTGGCGGAATAGTTGTGAATCTTGAGTGTGATACTGATTACACTGATCTGCACATGTGACAAAATGCCATAGAATTACACAGACATTATACCAATCTCCTGTTCCTGACTTTGATAAAGTACTCTGATTATGTAATACATAATCACTTGGCAGAACTGAGGGAAGGGCACACATGACCTCACTGCACTAGTTTTGAAACTTCCTATGAATCTATAACTATTTCAAAATAAAAAGTATTTTTTTCAGAGAAGTAGTAAAATTGAAGTGCCACATATATGGATGAACAAAAATAGAGAGCACAGCCGACTTCCCTTCAGAAACTATGCAAGGCAGAAGACAGTGAAACAACATCTTTAAGGCACTGGAAGAAAAAAAACTATTTAAATATAATTGAAAGTGTATTGTTGTAGGGTTCTTATACTTTAGGTGAAGCAAGGTAGTATTACTTGAACATAGACTATGATAAGTGAAAGGTCTATATTATAAACCTTAAAGTAAATTCTAAGGTACCATTATAAAGAATTATACCTAAGAAGTCAGCAAAAGAGATAAAATGGAATCATAAGTATAATCAATTAATCCAAACAAAGGTAATAAAAGAACAGAAACAGAGAACAAATGTGACAAACAGAAAATAAATGGCACTATATATATTAATCTCAGTCATATTCATAATTCCACTAAATGCAAATTATTTGAACAGGCCAATTAGAAGACAGGGCTTATCAGAGTAGATACAAAAGCAAGACATAAGTGTATGCTACCTACTAGAAATCTATTTTAAATAAAAAACACATAAGTAGGCTAAAAGTAAAAGGATGACTAAAGATACACAATTTTAATACTAATCAAATGGAAGTTGGAGAATCTATATTAATTTCAGACAAGGTAGACTTTCGAGCAAAGAAATTAACCAGAGATAAGAATGTCATTTCATAATTATGAAGGGTGAGTTCATAATGGGGAGCTGTTTTAGTTTGTTGATGCTGCCAGAAATGCAATATACCAAAAATAGGTTGGTTTTTATAAAGGGAACTAATTAAACTATAAGTTTATACTTGTAAGTCCATAAAAATGTCCAAACTAAGGCATCCGGGGAAAGGAACCTTGCCTTAAGAAAGGCCAATGGGTCCAGAACACCTCTGTCTGCTGGGAAGGCACATGGCTGGCATCTGCTGGTCCTTTCAAATAGCTTCCCTGGGGGTGTTTTCTTTCTGTGTTTCCAAATGTCTCTGTCTGTGTCAGCTCTGAGCTCTCTTCAAAATTTTCCTTTTAAAGGGTTCTAGTAAAATACTCAAAGTAAAAAAAAATAATAATAATCAAACTCCACCTTGAATGGGCAGAGTTATACCTCCATTTGATCAGAAGGCCACACCCACAATTGAGTAGGTCAACTTTCATGGAAACAACCTAATCAATGATTTTCACCCTACAGTATTGTATCAGGATTTAAGGACATGGCTTTCCTGGGGTACACAACACTTTAAACACAGCACAGGGGCATAACAATTCTAAATGTTTATGTACCTAATAACACAGCTTGAAAAAACATGCAGCACAAACTGATAGAACAAAAAAGAGAAGTAGAAAAATCTACAATTATAGTCATAAGATTTAACACTATTTTATCAATAATTGATTGAACAAGAAGACACTGTCGATATGGATACAGAAGACTCAAAGACACTATCAACCAACTTAACCTAATTGAAATTTATAGAATACTGTAGCAAATAACACCAGAATACATTCTTTTCAAATATATATGCAATATTCACAAAGAAAGATCATTTTCTGGACCATAGCACGAGTTTCAATAGATGTAAAATGATTCAAGTGATGGAAAGTCTTTTTTGGTCAACAGTGGATTTACATTATTTACATTAGAAATCAATGAGATAGATATCTGGAAAAATCCACAGGTATTTGGAAATTAAACAGCGTACGTCTTAACAACCAATGGATCAAACAAGTCAAAGGGGGAACTATTTTGAAACGAATGAAAATGAAAATATGATGTATCAAAACTCATGAACTGTCCCTAAAGCAAGACTTGGAGGGAAATTTATATCATTAAACACCCATGTTACAAAATAAGAGTGGTCTCAAAGACCTCTATTTCCACATTAAGAAACTAGAGAAAGAAAAGCAAAGTAAAATCGACGTAAAGAGAAGAGGGAATTAAGAAATATCCATGGAACGCAATGAAATAGAAAATAGAAAAAAGAATAGAGAAGCATTGAAACAAAAAGCTGGTTCTTTGAGATTATCAATCAAGTTGATAAACTTCTAGCCAGGCTGATCAGAAGAGCCTGAGACTGAGAACAAATTACCATCATCAGGATGTGAGAAGCAGCATCACTACTTATCAAATTATACACTAAATATGTGCAGCTTATTGCATGTTAATGATACCTCAATAAAGCTGTTATGAAAAAACTAAAATTAAATATAATTAACAATGTTGTGTATTTCCCACTTAGTGCTTCTCTTAGTTCCCTAGGGCTGGCATAGTAAAGAATCACAAACTGGGTGGCTTAAAGCAGCAGAAACATACTCTCTCCCAGTTCTGGAAGCTTGGGGTCCAAAATCAGAACTGGGGCCGTGCTCCCTCTGAAGTCTGTGCTCCCTCTGAAGTCTGTAGAAGACTCCACTCCTTGCTTCTCTCCTGGTGGCCCCAGGGTTCCTTGGCCTGTAGCTGCACCTGCTTCCCTCTTCATTTGTCTTCTCTGTTTGTCTGTCTCTTTACATGGCCATCTCCCCTCCAGGCTCTGTCTGCCCTCCCCTGCCTATGAGGGCACATCATATTGGATCAGGGCTCACTAATCATGCATACAAATCCCTATTTCCAAATAAGGTCACATTCCTGGGACTAGGGGTTAGGACTTAAAATGTCTTCTGGGGGGACACTGTTCAACCAACAACAGTGTACCCCAGTCCCTGGCATATAAGAAACCCTCCACAGATGTTTAAGGAGTGAAGGAATGGCTTGGACAAAGAAAATGATGGTAATGATGATAGTGGAATTCCATCCAGGATACTGACCACCACTAAAGCTAGAAGCTCAGATTGGCGAGAAGGCTGGAAACCACAACCACTTACAATCTCATTCTGAACACCCTCCCTTCCTGGCCCCAGCTCAGGTGGAAGCTGCTCCCCAACAAAGCATTAGCAATTCCAGGTCCCACACTTCGATGGTGCAACACTTAGATACGGGGGTGTGAGAGCAAGGGGTAGGATCCATGCAAGGTGGAGGGTGATGTCTGTTGAAGGGGGTTCAGAAGGGGAGATGAACAGAGAAGAGAAGAGCTAATTATTGAAGAGGTTATAGCTAGAAACAGAGCTTGTTGCCCAACCACTGCACAAAATTCTTTGTGATGTTGAATTGATTCTAACAAGGCCTGTTCGCACCCTTCCCCTAACTGCTCCTACATCCAATACAAGGACAGCTTCTTGCTGAGACAGATATTGGTGGTTCCCACACCTATGGCAGAGTTACTCTGAGAGGAAGACTTTTCTGCCTTCTGGTTCCAATCATCACCCTCCATCTATTCACAAATTCGGGGTGATTCTTTCTCTCCCAAGGCCTTTGCAATCACCCATGCCACACGTCTGCTTTCAAAGAACATTTACTCATTGCCCAAGAAACCAGGAGGTACTCAGTCCCAGCCTTGGGGTGCTCTGGAGTGTACCCCACCTCATATACTTGTGTCTGACCTCTCTTTCCACTCTCCTGACACTTTGCTCCCCCTCCCTTTCTCTCACATGTCCTTCTCCCTCTCCCCTGAGCATTCAGATTTCCAGGGGCTGGATAGCAGAGAGGGATTAAGAGGTAAGTGTTTATTATTGGCAGTCTTCAAGGAAGCCCAAGTTCGGCCATTACTGCCAAATGTTTTTGAGAAAGCTACTCAGTCCCTCCAAAACTATTGAACAGTACATCCTTCCATCCTGCATTTATTTGAAAAGTATTCATTGAGCACCTACTCTGCTCCAGCATTTCCCTTGGAAATAGGGGTAGCCATGGGCAAAGCCCCTAAGTGGGCTTCTACTTCAGTGGGCACAGAATATAAACAAATATCTAGATAGTGTATCAGTTGGTGGGATTTAATGCAGGAAGAGGGTTGGGGAGGGCCTAAGATTGAAGTGGGTTGAGTTCTTCAATACTGAGGTGAAGACCTCTTTGATGAAGTGTCCTTCGAACAGGGCCTTTTGAGAAGTGAGAAGGTAATCCATTGGCTTCTTTGGGAAAAGCATTCCCTGCACAGGGAACAGCCAATGCTAAGTGTCCTGCCACTGAGGCAAGGGCAACTTTGACTTGGAGGAAGCATCAAGGTCAGTGAGAGAGGGAGAGTGGACAGAGACAAGGGCAGACAGGAAGCAAGAAGCTTAGTGAATGGGAGGTGGGAAGACATAGGAGGGTCTTCCTTAGTCAGTTTCATGTTCCCCGGCCTCTGGAGCATCCAGAACATGCCTTCCCAAGCCTCTCATCCAGACTCAGGCAAGCTTTGTGGGAAGGGTTTTGGTAGCGAATATTGCCCAGCCCAAAGGCCTGGCACTCCCCTCACACATGGTAGGTTTGCTCTACGAAGATTTCCTACCTTGGTGAATTACATGGCTCTTCCTAATAAGAAATTGGACTCAGAAGCAATTCTTTCCACCCATAGTTGTTTCAAAATTGCAGTTCCCTACCCAGAAACCAATTCATAGTTTCTACGTTTCGCACTTGACTCTGAATCCAACAACATGCTGTGCCTGAGTCTTGACACTAACTGAAGTAAATAAGAAGTGAGCACAACCTGACAGGTGTGTGTGTGTGTGCACATGTGTGAGAGTGCAAGAATTTGGGAGTGAGTGTCTGAGTGTGTGTGAATGAAAAAGTGAGTGTGTGAGTATGCATGTACATAGTGTGTGTGAGTGGGTGAGTATGCGTGCATGAGTGTGCCTCTATGAATCCATATGCAAGTGAGTCTATGTGAGTGTAGGTGAGTGGATGTATTTGTGTGTTCCTGTATGAATGTGTGTGAGCTAATATGTCTGTGTGAGTGAGTGTGTATGAATGAGTATGTGTGAGCGTGCATGAGGGTATATAAAAGTATGCAAGAGTTTGTATGTGTGTGAGAGCATGTGTGAGTGAAAAGTAAATGTGTGACAGTGGGTGTGAGTGGGTGGGTGGGAGTGAACTGAATATGTGTGTGATGGAGTGTGTCTGCATATGTATCTCTGTGTCAGTGTGTATGTGTGAAGGAGTGTGTTTGCATGTGTGTCTGCATGTATCTATGTGTGAGAGAGTAGGTGAGTGTGTGACTGTATAAGGGAATGGTTGTGCATGAGTGAATGTATTTATGTATGTCTGTGTGGGGGGGAGTGTGTTTGCGTGCCTGCATGTGTGTCCTCACGTGTGCAGGGGCTGAGGACTGTGCTTCCGTTTGGGTTTGCTCCATAGGATCCCGGTGCCAGTTGCTGAGAAACTCCACCTTGGGGCGTTTTAACCTGAGGAGGCTCTGTGTGTTCTAGAATGTGTGCCCTCTACGAAAGGGCTCAGATGCCGCTGCGGCATTGCTACCTTGTCATCCTGCGGGACAGCCATCTGGAGCTCGCACTCCGACTGTCACAGAAATGAGATTGCTGCCTCCAAACATTTCTCCTGACACCCGAGCTCAGAGTCCTCAGCCCCAAGTCTCACTGCCTTGCTTTCTGCCCGTTAACCCCCAGCTCCAGGGGCCTGAACAACTTTAAATAAATAGCAGATGAATTGATTTGATTATCAGACTGATTTTATTCTCTGTGCTCTAATGAAGAGTCCATATTATGCAAATGCTTATGATTATGACAGCAAGTTTTTAATTGCAAATTCATTCCCCAAGCCCAAAATAAACTTTTGCCATGCCGGGGGGCTGTTGTACACAGGGAAGATAGAAAAACTCATTTCAGGGCAAATGCATCCCAGGAAAAAATAATTAAGCTCCTTAGAATTAATTTGAGGCCTTTTGTATTTATCTTTTCTGACTCATTATTGAAAGTTAGAGGAACTGATCAACTCTGTTCCTTTTTATTCTATCAAATTAAAATTAAAAAAAGAAAAAAGAAAGGAAAAGGAAAGAAGCAGCAGCCCATCTGGGAGCTTTGGAGAGGGCCAGGTTCGGGCATGTGGAAAGGTCTCACCTCCTGCTTCAAATGGTCCTTGTCCACAAATTTCGGCTGGAAACTGTGGGGCACGGCACCCCCTCCTGCTGGGGAGCAGCTCCCCAAGGGGCTTAGCTGGGGAGGATGGAGCCTCGGCTCCTTCCACCTGCCCATGAGGCACAATGCAAGGAGGCACAACGAAAACCACGTTTCTTCTCACTTGTGAGGCCAATTTCAGTGCTGCTCCAACGAGAGCGAGTGTCTCACCCTCAGCTTAGTTATCTAACCCCCCCCCACACACACACACACCAGAGAGGAGCAAGAAAGAGGCCGAGGTTGAGAAAAAGAAGGCCATAGCTAGCCCCACCCCCACCCCCACCCCAAGGGGCGTTTGGATGTCCCCTCGAAGTTGTAGTCTGTACCAGGCCCTCCTTGCATTTAACACCTTGCCGCCCTCCAGACATGCTGGACACGTTTGCTTTGTGTCCATCCCTTTCGCACAGCAGGCCCTTTGACTGAAGGGTTGCCAACCTCCTCTTTCTGGGCCCGACTTTATCTCCGTTCTGTCAAGACCCCGCGAGAAAGAGATGAGCCCTTCCCACTAGGTCTCTAAGGCTAATCAACCCCCACACACCAAAGTGGTCCTCCCTCCCGCAGACCCCAGCTCACCCCAGCCTCCCGACAATCCACCTGCCACCTGACCGCGGCTCACCTGGCCTGCAGCGCACCTGTTCTCATTAGGCCCCTTACCTGAGACACCCACAGTTCATTCAAGGACCCAAGGAGTGTGGGGACTGGCCCAGAAAGACCCCCTCTTGGTGAGCTGGGCAGCACAGTAGGAGAAGCCCTTCCTGAAGGGGTCTCCCGCCACACTTAGGGGGAACACGCATCGTCTTCCTGTGAGCCCAATGCCCTCCACCATTGGCATGCCAATGGTTGTGTCTGTGGGTACATTGCTTTGCTACTGTTTCCTCACTGGAGCTATACCTGCGAGATTGTATCAGCTATGCCACTAGGCTGTCACTTGCACATAACCCTGCTTCCCGGGCTCCGGCTCCGCCTGGGCTCCGGCTCCGCCTGCCAGGCTCTGGTTTACTTTGGCTGGCTGTGCTCTTTGGGAAGGGAGACATGCAGAGCTCCTTCTCTCTCCCTCCCTCTCTTTATGCTTTGACAAGTGGACAGTGGCATGACTGGGCGTGAGGTATTCGAATAGAACTGTCTCCTTCAAACTTACAGAAATTCTCTTAGCACCCAAAGCGTTTGAGGCCAGTCTGATTTTTCACCTTTTTTTGGCAGGAGGTCTTTTCTGGCCTTATGTTTACAAGGTGATGCTTTTCAACAGTGACGTTCAGTTTCATCCTGTGCTCTGTGTAGGTGTGGTTCTTTGTGCATTCTGTTTGCCAGATATTTTTTTTTTAAACTTTTTTATTAATTAAAAAACTTAACAAAAGAACATTAATATATCATTCCATTCTACATATACAATCAGTAATTCTTAATATTATCACATAGTTGCATATTCATCATTTCTTAGAACATTTGCATCGATTTAGAGAAAGAAATAAAAAGACATCAGAAAAAGAAATAAAACGATAATAGAGA
>PVIY010012818.1:0-60856 GCA_004026745.1 Myrmecophaga tridactyla | reverse complement strand
TTTTTTTTTTTTTTTTTTGCATAAACAATAGGAATTTATTTTCTCATAGTTTTGGAGGCTAAGTCTGAAATCAATGTGTAGGCTGGGCTGTGGTTTCTCTGGTCTGCAGCGCCCTGGTGGTGGCTTGCAGGCAGTTCTTAACTCAGGCTCTGCCTTTGTCACATGGCCACTTGTCTCCTGTTTCCTATTCCTTGTGTCCACATTTCCTCAGCTTCTAAGGACTCAGTCATCTTGGATTAAAGCACAGCATGGTTCCGGTTGGCCTCCCCTTAATTAATAGGATCCTCAAAGTTCCTTTGTACAAATGAGTTCACATTCCCAGGACCAGGGTAGGACTTGAACATGTCCTGTAGAAGATATGACTCAATCCACAAGAGTTAGCATTGTTTAAAGGGGCTACAAGGTATAGCCTTCCTTCCGAGGGCAGGGCTGAAATAATTGAGTTGAAAGCAGTGTATAATTATCTTACTGTTTGAATAAACAATATTCGATAGAAGAAGTGAGCAAAGAGTTCATGTTTTTGGTTTGTGGTGGGTCTCCAGCATTGTTCCTGAAGAGAACTTCCTGAACTTCCTGAAGTGCCCATATCAGAGGAGTCCCCTGGCTTGGATTCCAGCCTCAGCATGCAATCTTCCTACCTTCCATGAGAGAGTTTCCTTGGTTCAGGAAGGCCAATGACTTTCAGGGTTTCTCTCTCAGCTGGGAAGGCACATGGTGAGATCTGCTAGCTTTCTCTTCAGCGGCTTCCCCAGGGCTCTGTTGGTTCTGGTGGCTCTGAAGCTTCTTCCAAACTGGTTCCTTCTTAAAGGCTCCAGTAAGCAACTCCACTATCAGCTGCCGCTGAGTGGTCAGGTTTTGCTAAAGGTTTCACTGTACAGATGACATTCTGTCAGTTGACCTCTCAATGGCCCTGGATCCTGTCTTCACATCTCCACCAACAGGGGTGGCCAATAAACTATAAAAGCAAAGAATATCCCAGAGTCATTGTTCCTTTCTTGTAATGCAACCCATTGCATGCGTGGACTTCCATCATTAGCCCGCTGCATTACCACCATGGGCCTCTGGGAATGGAGATCAGATACAAACAATAAGCTCTGGTTACTGCTTTTGCTGTGAATAATAAAGCCCTATGGCTCTGACCCAGGTGTCTCATGTCTTTTGCAGCATCTCATGAAATAATAACAGGCTAAAACACACTGCATAGTTATTAAAAAACATCAATTATTTTCTTCTTGGTGATAGCTGACATTTTAGGCACCCTGACCAAGCTATTATTAAATTTATTTTTAGCACATCATATTACAAAAAATTATTTTCTAAAGACTTATCCTTAACGCTACAAAAACAAAAAGCCCTTTGATTCCTCTGAATTTATCTGTGTATGTCCTAGTCCAGTAATAATTTCACTGTCTGTCTGAAGTACTAACAGTACTAAATCCAACGCTCGATGCCAGGCCTCAATTTTTGGTGTAACAACATCATAAACTCTTGGAATATGCTCCAGTTTTTTTGAAATGTCTGAATTAAAAACTCTCCAGTATTCAGCTTTCTATATTCATTCAACATGTAAGATGAAGGAGAGCCAGAGTCTATGGCATTTTGTAGATGATGCTGAATTAATGTGCTGGCTTCAAATTCTGATGAGTAATTGGTAGTGTTTTATTTGAGAGCTGAAAGGTATTTGTGCCATCCACTTGCTAGGCATTTAAGCACAGTCGGTTTGTGTAGTGCCAAAGATGAGGTCAGCCAAGAGGAAGTGTTATGAAGCCATACTGAACAGGCCTGGTTTCCGTTTCTCAAAGACTGTTCCTCAAGCATTTGAAGAAGGCTAAGCCACAGAAATTCAACTGTACCACCTCCAAGAAAGAACTTTCGCTCTTTTAGAGCATAATACAGTACTACAGGCACAAGTCCAGAATCTGTCCTCCTTGGTTTGCATCTGTGCAGATTGGGCTAGTGAGCACTGCTGTAACCACACTAATCCCTTCTGTTTCTAACAAGATGGTTACTCTGTTGTTCCTACCTACAGCATCCAAGGGAATGCTTCTCCAGCCGGTCAGGTAGACCCCATTTCCCACACAGTCTTCATTTATCTGGGTAATGTAGGCCACCTGTACTGCTCCTGAAGCCTCTGCAAAAGCCTGCATCACACTGCCGTTCACTGACCCAATTACTAACTGCTTACTGGATATGCATTTTTCAATTAAGTGTTCAGATATATTTCTTTGTGCCAGGACAAGGCTTACATTGAACTGCATTAATATCTGTAATGCATGATTTGTCCACAGGTCTTCTGAGTTTTTTTCTTGAATCTTCATGCTTTCTAATACTGTTTTAATATTTGTGGGCTTATTAAATCCAAGGTGGCAATAATTCTCAGCGAGGTCACCTTTCAATGAGAACCACCCGGATAGGCTGATTCTGCAATTCCTTGATCAGAGTACTACTACGTTTTGACACAAGAGTGATATATCGTAGGCAGACACACACAAAAAGTTTCAGGTAAACCTGGAAAACAGCAAGTGAAGATTCTCGAAATGTCATACAAAAATGGCACTGTGCCTTGCCTTGTTGTGTGCACACATTCTGATATTGCAGCCGTACTCCTAATTTCATGCTGCTGTGATCTCCATGAATCAAGCCCACTGCCAACTCTCCCAAGTCATTACATCTGTAATTTCTGGAAGTAGCTGCACCATGCTGTTCTAGAAATTCATCTGGTTTGCTTATCCACTGATCATTATCTATCTTATTAAAATGCCTACTGTGGATTAGTATCGACTGTCTGCAGGAGGTGGATGCAGGCAGACAGTTTTTCAGAGTTTGTGAAGTCTGTGATACATTTTTATCTGCTTCAACCTTAGCCTGAGGTCTAAAGAATTTGGTTGATTGAATGGGTCTCCCAGATGAATTGTGAATGGTCAGTGATTGAAATATAACATCTACAATTGAAATGCTGTTGATCAATGAGAGGGAGGGGTGACGGGTATGGTATGCATGAATTTTTTTCTGTTTCCTTTTTATTTATTTTTCTGTATAGATGCAAATGTTCCAAGAAATGATCATGATGATTAATATGCAACTATGATGATATGGTGAATTACTGATTATATATGTAGAACGAAATGATCAGAAGTTAAGAACGTTTACGTTTTTTGAGTTTTTTGGTAGTTAAAAAAAACTTTAAAATTAATTTAAAAAAACATCTTAGTTGAGCAGAAGCCTCCCATATACAGTTTTTCTTTATAAGCTGTATGTGTGTACCTGTAATAATATAAACATTATAAAGCAAATAGAATAAAGAGATTTTAAAAAAAACAACATCTACGAGATCATGCACTTTCTTTATCAAATCCATATTTGAAGGAATTTGTAGAAAAGGGCACAAAATGATACTAAATGTTTCAAGTCCAGAAAATTTCTATTTGCCGTCTATGTGGTCAAATATATTATGAATAGGTACTTGAAGGGAAACTATTTCTTCATTGCAAGAGTTCAAGCCTTCTGACATTATTGACACTATTATTGAAATCGGGACACCCAGATGAAGATATTCTTCAGCAACGCTGCTCCAGGCACCAACAAGAAACGAAAGAGTATTGGTTCCAGTTCTGTATGTATTATTTTGTGCTGGCACTTCTTCATTGAGTGAGAAGTTGCCCCACTGCACTAGTTAAATTCAAACTTTCAAGAAGCCTTGCCGCTGAACTGATTAACACACTTTCATGACACTCTTTGTCTATAATAATAATTTGGATCATTTTACTGGGCTTAGAAAAGTTCTTCCTACTTCTGCAAATGATGAAAGCTGCTGAAGTTCCACATGTCTTCTCTTGTTTATGATCTTGCAAGCCATCACAGTGAGTCATCATCTCTGACAACTTTGGCATTGCATTGATTCAGTCTGATTCTTGTTCTGCTATGCATCAGCACCAAGGTTTTCCACAGAGTTTTCCATTTTCATTACTGGAATCCCAAACAACTTTACTTGCCAGCTTAATGTTTCTGTAGCTTGCTAAATGTGTAATAGAAGAAGAGAGTATGATGATTTCACTGGGATTTGACATCAGAAAAAGGTTTCTTTTTCTAAGACCATGTCTAGTCTTGTCTAATGTGGTCAATTAGAATACCAAGGCATTCAGTACTTTTCAAGACCTTGCTCCTCTCGGCACCTGCGGGAGCAACACTCTGCCCGCAGCCCCCAGATGCGCTCTGGGGCTGGGACCCTGCTCAGTGATGCCCGCGATGGGCCCGGCCCCGGCTACATACGTTCTTAATATACAAACATACGATACATGGTATACAATCAGTGGCTCACAATGTCATCACATAGGTGTATATTCATCAGCATGATCATTTTTTAGAACATTTGTATCACTCCAGAAAAAGAAATAAAATGAAAAAAGAAAAAACTAAAAAATACCATACCCTTTACCTCTCCCTCTCATTGACCACTGGTATATCCATCTATGCAATATATATATATATATATATATATATATTTTTTTTAACATTTGTTCCCCGTATTTTTTACCTATTTTTATTCCATATGTTTTACTCATCTGTCCATACCATAAATGAAAGGAACATCAGACACAAGATTTTCACAGTCACAACAGTCACATTACAAAAGCTATATCATTATACAGTCATCTTCAAGAAATATGGCTACTGGAACACAGCTCTACAGTTTCAGGCATTACCCTCTAGCCTCTCTAATACACCTTAAACTAAACAGGGGTTATCTATATAATGCATAAGAATAACCTCCAGTGTTACCTCTCAACTCTGTTAGAAATCTCTCAGCCACTGACAATTTATGTTCTCTCATTTCTCTCTTCCCTCTTTTGGTTGAGAAGTTTTTCTCAATCCCTTGCTGCTGAATTCCAGCTCATTCTAGGATTTCTGTCCCACATTTCCAGAAAGATTTCATCCCTGGGTGTCATGTCCCACATAGAGAGGGGGAGGGTGGTGAGTTTACTTGCCATGTTGGCTGAGAGAGGCCCACATCTGAGCAGCGAAAGAGGTTCTCTGGGGGTAACTTTAGGTCTAATTTTAAGTAGGCTTAATCTATCCTTTGCAGGGATAAGTTTCATATGAACAAACCCCAAGATTGAGGGCTTGGCCTATTGATTTTGTTTTCCCCATTGCTTGCGAGAATATCAGGAATTATCCAAATGGCTTCGGAAGTTGAATTTTCCCCCTTTCTCACCATTCCCCCAAGGGGACATTGCAAACACTTCTTTATTCACTGTTCAAATAACTCTGGGATTTATCAGGACATCACTCTGGACAAACCTACAAAATCTCATGTCCAAGTTTCCATGTACTTGTAGTGTTCAATTAACCTGTCCATATAAGTTATATTAGGAAATGCACTTATCAAAATGTATATTTTGACCCAAATAAGCATTTTTTGCTTTAGTCTCACACATAAGTTAAAGTTTTAAAATATGAATTACCATCTATTTTCAACACCCTGCAATATTGACATTGGTTTGTTCTTCCTCATGCAAAAACATTTTTAGATTTGTACATTTACTCACTATCATTGTACACTCTAGGCATTCCTAGATTATACTATCTCAGTCTTCATTGTCTATCTTTCCTTCTGGTTTCATTTGTGCCCCCAGCCCTCTTCGCTCTATCATTCTTAAATTCAGCTTTATTCAGTGTACTAACATTATTGTGCTACAGCTAGGGAGTATTGTGCTATCCATTTCTGAATTTTTACAGTCAGTCCTGTTGTACAATCTGTATCTCTTCAGCTCCAATTACCCAATATCTACCCTATTTCTATCTCCTGATGGCCTCTGTTCTTAACTGAAATTCTCCAAGTTCATTCATTAATGTTAGTTCTTATCAGTGAGACCATACAGTATTTGTCCTTTTGTTTCTGGGTAATCTCTCTCAGCATAATTTCTTCAAGGTCCATCTATGTTACGTGCTTCATGACTTTATTCTGTTTTACAGCTGCGTAATATTCCATCATATGTATATACCACAGTTTGTTTAGCCACTTGCCTGTTGATGGACATTTGGGTTGTTTCCATCTCTTGGCAACTGTAAATAATGCTGCTATAAACATTGATGTGCAAATATCTGTTTGTGTCCTTGCCCTCATGTCCTCTGAGTAGATACCTAGTAATGGTATTGCCGGATCATATTGCAGTTCTATACTTAGCTTGCTGAGGAACCGCCAGACTGCCTTCCACAGCGGTTGTATCACTTGACATTCCCACCAACAGTGGATAAGTGTGCCTCTTTCTCCACATCCTCTCCAGCACTTTTCATTTTCTGTTTTATTGATAATGGCCATTGTGGTGGGTGTGAGATGATAGCTCATTGTGGTTTTGATTTGCATTTCCCTAATAGCTAGGGAAGTTGAGAATCTTTTCATGTGCCTTTTGGCCATTAGTATTTCCTCTTCTGAAAAGTGTCGGTTCAAGTCTTTTGCCCATTTTGTAATTGGGTTGTCTGTCTTTTTGTTGGTGAGTTGAACAATCTCTTTATATATTCTGGGTACTACACCCTTATCTGACATATTGTTTCTAAATTATTGTCTCCCATTGTGTAGGCTGTCTTTTTAACTTTCTTGACAAAGAAAGATCTTTGATGCACAAAAGTGTTTAGTTTTGAGGAGTTCCTGTTTATCTGTTTCTTTCTTCAATGCTCGTGCTTTGGGTGTAAGATCTAGGAAACCACCTCCTATTATAAGATTTATAAGACATTTCCCTCATTTTTTTCTAACAGTTTTATAGTCTTAGATCTAATGTTTAGGTCTTTGATCCATTTTGAGTTAATTTTTGTATTGGGTGTGAGATATGGATCCTCTTTCATTCTTTTGCATATGGATATCCAGTTCTCCAAGCACCATTTAGTAAAGAGACTGTTCTGTCCCAGGTGAGTTGGCTTGACTGCCTTATCAAAGATCAATTGTCCATAGATGAGAGTGTCTATATCTGAACACTCTATTTTATTCCATTGGTCAGTATATCTATCTTTATGCCAGGACCATGCTGTTTTGATCTACTGTAGCTTCATAATATGCCTTAAAATCAGGTAATGTGAGACCTCTGACTTCATTTTTCTTTCTCAAGATATTTTTAGCTGTTCAGGGCCTCCTGCCCTTCCAGATAAATTTGGTTATTGGTTTTTCTATTTCTGAAAAGTAAGTTTTGGGGATTTTAATTGGAATTGCATTGAATCTATAAATCAGTTTAGGTAGAATTGACATCTTAACTATATTTAGTCTTCCAATCCATGAATGTGGTCTATCCTTCCATTTATTTGGGTCTTCTGTGGTTTCTTTTAGCAATTTCTTGTCGTTTTCTTTGTATAGGTCTTTTGTATCCTTAGATAAATTTATTCCTAAATATTTTATTCTTTTGGTTGCAATTGGAACTGGGATTTTTTTCTTGACTTGCCCCTCAGATTGCTCATTACTAGTGTATAGAAACACAACTTTGCTGTACTCATTTTTTAGCTCTAGTAGTTTTGCTGTGGATTTTTCAGGGTTTTCGACATATAGTATCATATTATCTGCAAACAGAGTTTTACTTCTTCCTTTCCAATTTTGATGCTTGTATCTCTTTTTCTTGTATAATTGCTCTGGCTAGAACTCCCAAACCAATATTGAATAACAGTGGTGATCCTCGTCTTGTTCCTGATCTTAGGGGGAAAGTTTTCAATTTTTCCCCATTGAGGATGATGTTAGTGTGGGTTTTTCATATATTCCCTTTATCATGTTGAGGAAGTTCCCTTCTGTTCCTATCCTTTGAAGTGTTTTCAACAAGAAAGGATGTTGGATTTTGTCAAATGCCTTTTCTGCATCAATCGAGATGATCGTGTGGTTTTACTGCTTTGGTTTGTTGATATGGTATATTACATTGATTTTCTTATGTTGAACCATCCTTGCAAGCCTGGGATGAATCCTATTTGGTCATGGTGTATAATTCTTTTAATATGCTGCTGGATTTGATTTCCAAAATTTTGTTGAGGATTTTTACATCGTATTCATTAGAGAGATTGATCTGTAGTTTTCTTTTTTTGTAATATCTTTGTCTGGCTTTGGCATGAGGGTGATGTTGGTTTCGTAGAATGAGTTAAGTAGCTTTCCCTCCTCTTCAATTTTTTGAAGGGTTTGAGCCGGATTGGTGCTAATTCACTCTTGAATGTTTGGTAGAATTCACATGTAAATTCATCTAGTCCTGGACTTTGCTTTTTTGGGAGCTTCTTAATGACTGATTCAATTTCTTGTGATTGTTTTTTGAGATTATCTATTTCTCCTCAAGTCTGTATTGGTTGTTGTTCTAGTTTGCTAGCTGCTGGAATACAACATACCAGAAACATGGCTTTTAAAAAGGGGAATTTTTAAAAACTGCTAGTTTACAGTTCTAAGGCTGAGAAAATGTCACAGTTAAAACAAGTCTATAGAAATGTCCAATCTAAGGCATCCTGGGAAAGATACCTTGATTCAAGAAGGCTGATGAAGTTCAGGGTTTCTCTGTCATCTGGAAAGGCACATGGTGAATACAGTCAGAGTTTCTCTCTCATCTGGAAGGGCACATGGCTAACATGGTGTCATCTTCTAGCTTCTCCTGGCTGTCTGTTTCATGAACTTCCCTGGGAGGCATTTTCCTTCTTCATCTCCAAGGTGTCTGGCTGGTGGACTCTGCTTCACGTGGCTATGTTGTTCTGCTCTGCTCTCTCTCGGATCTCTCATTCTCCAAAATATTCCCTCTTTTATAGGACTTCAGAAACTAATCAAGACCCACCCAAATGGATGGATACATACCTCCAACTAATCCAGTTTAACAACCACTCTTGATTAAATTTCATCTCCAGGGAGATGATCTAGTTACAGTTTAAAACATACAGTGCTGAATAGAGATTAGAAGAAGCAGCTGCTTTTACAAAATGGGATTAGGATTAAAACATGGCTTTTCTAGAGTACATACATCCTTTCAAACCAGCACATTCCATCCTCTTGACCCTAAAAAGACTTGTTTTCCCCATATACAAAATACATTAATTCCATCCTAATATCAGAAAACTTTAGAGCATTTCAGTAACAATCAAATGCAATACAAGGTTAAACCCAGTACAAAGTCTCATCAAAGTTAGATACAAGCGTGGTCTGTACTCAGGCAAAGTCTTCTCTGTCTCTGGACCTTTGAAAACTCATAACAAGTTATTTGCTGCCATCATACAAAGAAGGAACAGTCATGGGATACATATACACATTTCCATAGGGAGAAAAGAAAAGAACACAGGTGTCACTGGACCCATACAGTTTCAGAAACCCACAGGGCAAAGTCCATTAGATTTCAAAGTCTGTGAGTCATTTATCTTCGGAGCCTCTGAAAGCAGCAGTCCCACCCTTTCCAAGGGCCTACACAGGCCTGCCTCTCTCCAAATGCAATCTTGGGGGACATTGGGACAACCACCTTTTTCTTGGCTCCATCCTCTCCAAGCATTGGGGCCACACCCGGGCTCTCTGCCAACTCTGGGGCACATGCTCAACCCCTCCATGTGGTGGCAGCCAGGCTCTCCCCAAACCCCACGGAATGTGCTTCACCCTCTCCAAGGCCTGAGGTGGCTTGACTCTTCCACTACAACAAGGTGGAAAGCCCATCCTTTACCTTCAGCTCAAGCTCGCCCTCTCCATGGGCTTGGGTGGGTTCACTCTCCTGGCCTGAAGCTTCTTGACTTCAGACCTCAGCCTCCGTGGTTCTGCCTCTGAGGTTATTTTTCTTCCAGTGTGTTCTTTTTCTGTCCCTCAGTCTTGACTTGCAGTAGTTCTCTTTATACAGATCCTGCAACACTCTTGTTGGCTTTCTATGCAGTAGCCTTGGATCATGCCCATCAGACATAAGGACTTTCCACAAATCCTTTCTCAATAACTCCATGTCCAATCCTGGCTTTCTCTGAAATGGCTGTCTGTTTCCACATTTGGTCAAGCCCTCATGTAGGACACTGTTCTCTGGGGTCTCCCTACCAGGAAGCCCAAAATTCTCCAGAACATCAACTTCTGGTTTCTTTGTACCCAAGAGTAAAGTTCTCAGCTTATCTCTTTCCTGTCACATTTCACAATAAGCTGCGAGGAGAAACCAGGCTGTGCTTTCGACATTTAATTTGGAGTTCTCTTCTGCTAAATATCCAAGTTCATGGCTTTTAAAATCTGCCTTCCAGGCAAAGTTACTAGTCAATTTTTTTCAGATTATCTGCTATTTTAAAACAAGGGTTGCCTTCTTTCCAGTTTGTAATAACACATGCCTCATTTCTGTCTAAGGCCTCATCAGAGGTATCTTTATAGTCTACATTTCTACCAAGAGTCTCTTCAAAGCATTCTAGGCCTTCTCTATCAAGCTCCTCACAATTCCTCCAAAACTTTCCCCTTATCCATTTAAAAAGCCATTCCAACATGTTTGATATTTGCAAACCACAGCAGCAGCACCCCACTCTCCAGTATCAAAATCTGTTTTAGTTTGCTAGCTGCCAGAATGCAATATACCAGAAACAGAGTGACTTTTAAAAAGGGGAATTTAATAAGTTGCTAGTTTACAGTTCTAAGGCTGAGAAAATGTCCTAGTTAAAACAAGACTATAGAAGTATCCAATCTAAGGCATCCAGGGAAAGATTCCTTGGTTCAAGAAGGCCGATGAAGTTCACGGTTACTCTCTCAAGTGGAAGAGCACATGGTGAACACAGCATCATCTGCTAGCTTCTTCTCCTGGCTTCCTGTTTCATAAAGCTCCCCAGGAGGCATTTTCCTTCTTCATCTCCAAAGGTTGCTGGCTGGTGGACTCTGCATCTCGTGGCTATGTCGTTCTGCTTTGCTCTCTCTGAATCTCCTGTTCTCCAAAATCTTTCCTCTTTTATAGGACTTCAGAAACTAATCAAGACCCACCCAAATGGGTGGAGACACACCTCTACCTCATCCACCTTAACAACCACTATTGATTGAATCATATCACCAGGGAGATGAACTAATTACAGTTTCAAACATATACTGAATACGGATTAGAAGAAACGGCTGCCTTTACAAAATGGGATTAGGATTAAAACATGGCTTTTCTAGGGAACATACATTATTTCAAACCAGCACATACAGTTTCAAACATACAGTGCTGAATAGAGATTAGAAGAGACAGCTGCCTTTACAAAATGGGATTATAATTAAAACATGGCTTTTCTAGGGTGCATACATCATTTCAATCCAGCACAGTTGTTCATGCCTTTCTAGGAAGTTGTCCGTTTCATCTACGTTGTCTCGTTTATTAGCAGGAAGTTGTTCATAGTATCCTCTCATTACCTCCTTTATTTCTGCAGGGTCAGTGGATAAGTCTCCTCTTCCATTTCTGATTTTATTTATTTGTGTCCTCTTTCTTTTTCTTTTTGTCAACCTTGCCAAGGGTCCATTATTTTATTGATCTTATTATAGAACCAACTTCTGGTTTTGTTGATTTTCTTGATTGATTTAATATTCTCAATTTCATTTATTTCTGCTCTAATCTTGTTTCTTTCCTTTTGCTAGCTTTGGGGTTAGTTTGCTGTTCTTTCTCTACTTCTTCCAAGTGGACAGTTAATTCCTCAATTTTTGCTCTTCTTTGATATAGGCATTTAGTAGTACTGCCTTTGCTGCATCCCATAAATTTTGATATGTAGTGTTTTCATTTTCATTTGCCTCAAGGTATTTACTGATTTCTCTTGTAATTTCTTCTTTGTTGTTTAGGAATGTGTTGTGAGCCTCCATGTATTTGTGAATTTTCTGGCCCTCTGCCTATTATTGATTTCCAACTTCATTCCTTTATGATCTGAGAAAGTGTTTTGTATGATTTCAGTCTTTTTAAATTTATTGAGACTTGCATTGTGACTCAGCATATGGTCTATCCTTGAGAATGCTCCATGAGCACTTGAGAAAAAGGTGTATCTCCCTATTGTGGTGTGTAATGTTCTAGAAATGTCTGTTAAGTCTAGTTCGTTTATTGTATTATTCAAATTCTCTGTTTCTTTACTGATCCTCTGTTTAGATGTTCTGTCCATTTATGAGAGTGGTAGATGTGTGTATTTCTCTTTGCAGTGTTTTCAGTGTTTGCCTCATGTATTTTGGAGCATTCTGGCTCAGTGCATAAATATTTATGATTGTTATATCTTCTTGTTGAATTGTTCCTTCTATTAATACATAGTGTTCTTCTTTGTCTCTTTTAATTGTTTTACATTTGAAGTCTAATTTGTTGGATGTTAGTGTAGCTACTCTTGCTCCTTTCTGATCATTGTTTGCATGAAATATCTTTTCCCAACCTTTCACTTTCAACCTATGTTTATCCTTGGGTCTAAGAGGTGTTTCCTGTAAACAGCTTATAGGTGGGTCCTGTTTTTTAATCCATTCTGCCAGTCTCTGTCTTTTGATTGGGGAGTTTAATCCATTAACATTTGCTGTTATTATTTTACAGGCAGTACTTTCTGCTACCGTTTTGCCTTTTGGATTTTATATGTCATATCTGATTTTTCTTCTTTTTACTTCTACTGATAACCTTCATTTCTACACTCTTCTCCATGCCTCTCTCTGCTGTCTTTTCCTGTCTGTCTCTATTTTAGTATTTTAGAAATACTTTTAGTATTTCTTGCAGAGCCAGTCTCTTGGTCACAGATTCTCTCAGTGGTGTTTTGTCTGAAAATGTTTTAATTTCACCCTCATTTTTGAACGACAACTTTGCTGGATATAGAATTTTTGGTTGGCAGTTTTTCTCTTTTAGTAACTTAAATATATCATCCCAGTGTCTTCTTGCCTCCATGGTTTCTGCCGAGAAATCCGCGCATAGTCTTAATGGGCTTCCCTTGTATGTGATGGAATGTTTTTCTCTTGCTGCTTTCAAGAGTCTCTCTTTCTCTTTGACCTCTGACATTCTGATTAGTAAGTGTCTTGGAGTACATCTATTTGGATCTATTCTGTTGGGGTACATTGCACTTGTTGGATCTGTTCTAGTCTGCTAGCTGCTGGAATGCAATATACCAGAAACGGAATGGCTTTTAACAAGGGGAATTTAATGAGTTGCTAGTTTACAGTTCTAAGGCTGAGAAAATGTCCCAATTAAAACAAGTCTATAGAAATGTCCTATCAAAGGCATCCAGGGAAAGATACCTTGGTTCAAGAAGGCTGCTGAAGTTCAGGGTTTCTTTCTCAAATGAGAAGGCACGTGGCGAACACGGTCTGGGCTTCTCTCTCGGCTGGAAGGGCACATGGTGAATACAGCGTCATCTGCTAGCTTACTTTCCTGGCTTCTGGTTTCACGAAGCTCCACGGGAGGCGTTTTCCTTTTTCATCTCCAAAGGTTGCTGGCTTGTGGACTCTCTGCATCTCAGGGCTACATCGTTCTGCTCTCTCTGAATCTCTCTCTCCAAAATGTTTCCTCTTTTATAGGACTTCAGAAACTAATCAAGACCCACTCAAATGGGTGGAGACATGTCGTCCCTTAATCCAGTTTAACAACCACTCTTGACTAAATCACATCAACCAGGGAGATGATCTCGTCACAGTTTCAAACATACAGTATTGAATAGATTATTCTACCTTTATGAAGTGGGATTTATATTTAAACATGGCTTTTCTTAGGGGGCATACTTCCTTTCAAACCAGCACAGGATCTGTAATTTTATGTCTTTCATAAGAGTTGGGAAATTTTTGATGATAATTTCTTCCATTAGTTTCTCTCCTCCTTTTCCCTTCTCTTCTCCTTCTGGAACACCCACAACATGTATATTCATGCACTTCATGTTGTTATTCAGTTCCCTGAGTGCCTGCTCATATTTTTTCATTCTTTTCCCTATGCTTTCTTTTTTTTAAAATTAATTTATTTATTAATTAAAAATTAAGAACAAACATTAACATATCATTCCATTCTACATATGTAATCAGTAATTCTCAATATCATCACATAGTTGCATATTCATCATTTCTTTGAACATTTGCATCAGTTCAGGAAATGAAATAAAAAGACAACAGAAAAAGAAATAAAATGATAACAGAGAAAAAAAAAGATTATACATACCATACCCCTTACCCCTCGCTTTCATTTATCACTAGCATTTCAAACTAAATTTATTTTAACATTTGTTCCCCCTATTATTTATTTTTATTCCATATGTTCTACTCGTCTGTTAACAGGGTAGATAAAAGGAGCATCAGACACAGGGTTTTCACAACAGTCACATTGTGAAAGCTATATCGTTATTCAGTCATCATCAAGAAACATGGCTGCTGGACCTATGCTTTCTTTTGCTTGTTGGATTTCACATATCCTGTCCTCCAGTTCACTAATCCTATCTTCTGCCTCTTAAAATCTGACATTGTAGGTTTCCATTATTTTTTCATCTTTTCTGCTTTGCCTTTCATTTCCATAAGTTCTGTGATTTGTTTGTTCAGACTTTTGATTTCTTCTTTTTGTTCACCCCTTGCCTTCTTTATATCCTCCCTCAATTCGTTGATTTGATTTTTAATGAGGTTTTCCTTGTCTGTTCAGACATTCAGAATTAACTGTTTCAGCTCCTCATTTGAATTGTTAGTTTGTTGCTTTTGTTCATATCTTCAATTTTCCTATTATGATTCATTATTTTTTGCTGGCTTCTAGACATTTAATTTCCTTAATTAAATTATTCTGGAGATTGTTTTAACTTTTTTACCTAGGAATTTCTTGCTGGAAGACATTGTTGTCTGTCTGTTCTTTGACATTCAGTTCTGTTTATTGTAGACCTCTAGCTTAGATTTTGTTTAACAGATTAGAATTTTTCCATTTTTGTTTCTTGCCCTGCCTGTATGGTGCCTTTTTTTCCTGCCTTAAGAGGTTCTATTTAAGTATTATAGATCCTGGTGAAATTTTCCCAGACTAGTTTAACGTCCTCCTAGGAGGAAAGAGTCACCTGCATCAGTTTTCCTTGAGGGTGAGACCCAGCAGGTTGAAAGACTGTCCTATGAAGCCTCTAGACTCTGTGTTTTTACTATCCTGCTCAGTATGTGGCGCTTGTCTGCCTGTGGGTCCTACCAACATAAAGTTATGCCGTGCCTTTAACTTCAGCACACTCTCCCTGCTGTGGGCATGGTTGAGATAGAGGAGAGGTTGTAGTCTGGCTTTAATTGCTTCAGTTTTCCAGGCCCTGGAGTATGAATTCTTTGAGGGAGGGATTCTACCTGAGCTGGTGGACCTGGGATTTTACAAGCACTTACAGTTTGGGGAAGTTTCAGTGCTTTGGGGAGGTTTCGGGGCTTTTAGGGCAAATTTTTGTCAGATGAAGTTTGCAGCCGAAGTTTGCAGCTTTGCATTAACTCTTCCAAAGTAGAATAGAAGACCAGGGATGATAGCCGTAATGCCCTGTTCTATCTTGTCTCTGTTCCACCCATGCCAGGAATGAGCACAAGAGAAAGAGATGAGCAAATCAGAGTCTGGTGCTTTACCATGCTGTGGGACCACCTTATGTGGGACCTTGTGAAGTCTCTCCCTGCCTGAGGCCTTGTTAGTTCACCTGTAGAAGGAGAATTTCTGATTTTATTCTTCTGTCTTGTCAAGTTTCTTTATATGTTTTTAAGATTTTCTTTCTCTCTCTTTTTTTTTTATCAGATGGTAAGCGTTCGGTTCTGAATTTAAAGGTAAGGTGTTTTTTAAAGTTTTGTTATGCTTATATATACAGAACATAAAATTTCCCCCTTTAACCACTTTCAGGTATACAATTCATCGGTACCCATTACATTCACAATGTGTGATCACTACACCATCTGCCACTAAAATGATTATTTTTAAAAAGTGCTTTTCTCAATAAGTAAAATTTCCATCATAATTTTTAACTTTTGTGATTTGAGGGAATAATATCTTCTCTTAAGAGTTTTTTCCCACTGAATGTTTTAAATATTTTTAAATGCAAATTTATTAATGAAAGCAATGTATTGAGAGGTTAGAAATCACAAATAATTTATAGAATCAATAGACAATTTTAATAATTATTTTGCATATATCCAAATAGTTCTAACTTAAATTTTTAATTGTGCCATGTTATAGGAGTTTAAAAACTAAACATTTCTCAGATTTAATTTAGAACTTTACTTTTTCAGCTGAAATTAGAAACTTAATGTCATACCAAGGTGTAATTAATGGAAAAGTCAACCAAAAGTTCATGCCTTAACTTTACATTAAATTTTGGATTGAAAAACAAGATCTTATATTATTTTCTCAGCAGAGAATATTTCACTGCATTTCGCGGGCTGTTTTTCCAGTTCCAATCAGAAGACTCCTGGTTGGAGTTGGCTTTGTGCATCTCTGCTTAGCTCTTGCAGCATTTCACGTGCTTTTAGCTTGTGAGCTGATGGCCTGTCCCTCATGGGCAAGAAGGCAGGAAGAAAGCTGAGAGAACCCACCAGGAAAGGAAGACCCTTCAGGCTCAATGTTGAGTTATAACACAAAAGGACAGATATTTTATGATTCCATTTACATGAAATAACTAGAACATGTAACTTATAGAGACAGAAAGGAGAGTATTGGTTACCAGGTATGGGGGGAGAAAGACCGGGAATGGAAGTTAATGCATAATAGGTGCAGGGTCTCTACTTGGGGTGAAGGAAAAGCTTGGTAATAGAGGGTGGTGAAGGTAGCACAACATTGTGAATATAATTTGTGCCAATGGATTGTGTGCTTGGAAGTATTGAGATGCGAATTTTTAGACTGTACATATATTACCACAATTTTTTTAAAAAAGAGAGATACTAAAGAGACAATGATTACAGTTAAAGGCAGTACATGATCCTGCTCTGGAATCTAATAATAGAGGGGAAAACACCCAAAGAGACCATGTTGTGGCAATTGAAAAAATAGAATTTAGACTGTAAGCTTTGTATGCTCTATGTCAATGCTAAAGTTCTTGAACTTGTTACTTTTCTTAATGTGGTTGCATGAATGACTATTTTTCTTAGGAAATGTATGTGGAAGTATTAAGTGTTAGAGGAGCCTAATCTAAAATGTTTAAACCATTTTAACTAATCTAAAATGTTTAATGTATGGCCTAATCTAAAATGTTTAAAAACAATAGGCAAACCGACAGACTGTAGTAGACATACATGATAAATGTGTCAAAATGTTAAAATTTGGTACATCTGAACAAGGGGTATATTGGAGTTCTCTGCATTGTTTTAATATTATTTTTTGCAACTTTCCTGCTAATTTGAAATCATTTCAAAATAAGTTTTTTTTAAAAAAGATACAATTATAAGAAACATTGGATATCATTGTAAAACTAAAGAAAACTAAGAACTAAAGGAGCCAAAATGAAGAAAAAAACTTGGGCTTAAATATGACCTAGCTGCTTGTGCCAATCCACTTTCAGAAGATGCTAAGACTCTAAATTCTGCTTTCATGTTCTTCTTCCCTAGAATGAAAAAACATCATTATGTGAAAAGCCTCCACTATCCCCAGGTACTGCCTTTTGAATTTCCTTGTGATTAAAAACTTTACAGTTTAGGAAATACCTAGAGTAATCTCCTCTGAGAATAAAGGTCCCTTTTTTTCCTGTAAGGGTTGTTGCTTTTTCCTGTTACTGGAAATGGGAAGAGGTAGCAGTTGTCAGCTTACACCTTTGCCTCAAAAGAGAGGGTGCAAATACTGGGTAGTGCATGAGTATCCATGTTGATGCACTCAAATACTGGGGTAGTCTGGGAACTGCACTTATGATTTCTGTGAAATAATGACCAGCATCTCTGAGTATCTTAACTATACCTCTTTCAAAGTCCTGTCATTTGTGCAACAGTCACCTTTCCTCTGTTAATTGTCTGGTGCTTCTGTTAGCTCAGATAAGTCTCCTTTGACTGGTGTGGGAGGCTGTGTCTGTTTAGTGCAGGCTGCTGATGAGAGAGTGGGGACTTGGGGACCCATCTTCCTTCTGGCCTTACCAGACCCCTGGACCTGCCTTCCTTTGACCTCACAGCCTGTGTGTACTACCTGGGAAGCATGCATTTCTGCTGTCAACCACCAGGCTTGGGGGGGGGGGGGTGACCCCTGCACTCCCAATGTGGTTCTCTAACTGGACACCTCCTTGGTTTTTCCAAGGCCTCTCTGTGTCCTCAGTTCTGACCAACGAAGACATATCCCTGGAGCTGCTTCCATTATAGCTACTCTCTCATGCACATGTTAGGCTGTGGCTTCTGTCTTCAAGCTCAAGTGCTTTCTGCCTTGGATCCTTCACAGTTCCCTTCTTGTTCCCAGTGCATCTGTGGAGTGATTCATTCTTAGCCTTTTTTTTTTCTTTTACTTTACTTTTTTTTTTTAATTTTAAAATTTTTATTGTAAACTGAAACAAACATATAAACATTCTTCACATACAAATATTCTATACATGGTATACAATCAGTGGCTCACAATATCATCACATAGTTGTATATTCATCTCCATGATCATTTTTTTTGAACATTTGTATCTCTCCAGCAAAAGAAATAAGAAAGAAAAAAGAAAAAACTCATATATGCAATATTTCTTATACCTTCCTCTCATTGACCACTGGTATTTCAATCTACTCAATTTATTTTAACCTTTGTTCCCCCTATATTTATTTTTTATCCATATTTTTTATTCATCTGTCCATACCACAGATAAAAGGAGCATCAGACACAAGGTTTTCACAATCACACAGTCAGATTGTAAAACTTATATTGTTATACAATCATCTTCAAGAATCCAGGCTACTGGAACAAAGCTCAGCTGTTTCAGGTATTTCCCTCTAGCCACTCCAATACTCCATAAACTAAAAAGGGATATCTATATAATGGAAAAGAATAATCTCTAGGATAAGCTCTCAGCTCTGTTTGAAATTTCTCAGCCACTGAAACTACTCTGTCTCATTTCTCTCTTCCCCCATTCAGTCAAGAGGCTTTCTCAATCCCATATTGCTGGGTCCCAGTGAATCCCGGGAGTTCTGTCTCATGTAGGGGGAAGGACAGCGAATTTACCTGCTGAGTTGTCTGGAGAGAGAGGCCACATCTGAGCAACAAAAGAGGTTCTCTTGGGGGTGACTCTTAGGCCTAATTTTAAGTAAGCTTAGCCTTTCTTTTTTTTTTTTAATTAATTTTTAAATTTTTTTAAAATACCAAAACATACCAAACAAATGCAAACATTCGTTACTTTTGATCATTCCGTTCTACATATATAATTAGTAATTCACAATATCATCACATAGTTGCATATTCATCATCATGATCATTTCTTGGAACATTTGCATCTATTCAGAAAAAGAAATAAAATGAAAACAGAAAAAAGTTCATACATAACATACCCCCCACTCCTCCTCCTCACCGATCACCAGCGTTTCACTCTAAATTTATTTTAACATTTGTTCCCCCTATTATTCATCTTTATTCCATATGTTTTATTCATCTGTTGATAAGGTAGGTAAAAGGAGCATCAGACACAAGGTTTTTACACTCACACAGTCACATTGTGAAAGCTATATCATTATACACTCATCTTCAAGAAACGTGGCTATGGGAACACAGCTCGACATTTTCAGGCAGTTCCCTCCAACCTCTCCATTACATCTTGAATAACAAGGTGATATTTACTTAATGTGTAAGAATAACCTCCAGGATAACCTCTCGAACTCTGTTTGGAATCTCTCAGCCATTGATACTTTATTTTGTCTCATTTCACTCTTCCCCCTTTTGGTCGAGAAGGTTTTCTCAGTCCCTTGATGCTGAGTCTCAGCTCATTCTACGGGTTTTCTCAATCCCTTGATGCTGAGTCTCAGCTCATTCCAGGATTTCTGTCCCACATTGCCAGGAAGGTCCACACCCCTGGGAGTCATGTCCCACGTAGACAGGGGGATGTTGGCAAGTTTGTTTGTTGTGTTGGCTGGAGAGAGAGGCCACATCTGATCAACAAAAGAGGTTCTCCTGGGGGTGACTCTTAGGCCTAATTTTAAGTAGGCTTGACCTATCCTTTGTAGGGTTAAGTTTCATGTGAACAAACCCCAAGATTGGGAGCTCAGCCTATAGCTTTGATTGTCTGCACTGCTTGTGAGAATATCAAGAATTCAACTTGGGGAAGTTGAATTTTCCCCCATTCTCACCATTCCCCGAAGGGGACTTTGCAAATACTTTTTTATTCACTGTTCAAATCACTCTGGGATTTATCGGGTTAGCCTTTCCTTTGCAGGCATAAGTTTCATAGGGACAAACCCCAAGATCGAGGGCTTAGCCTGTTGATTTGGTTGTCCCCACTGAAGGACGTTGTTTTTAATGTAATACATTTAAGATGAGCAGATGATCAGTGTATGATAAAAACAAACTAGATATTTCTATGTTTTAAATTCTAATAGGCGATTATCCCTCAGTCTGCTTGGAAGATCACTGATGCCTGAAGATCATCATTCTTAGCCTTTACTGTCATATTCTAGGAATTGGGAATGTGTATGTCAGGGGTCAGGGCAACTCTCTAGAAACCACTAGTTCTCTCACTAGCTCTCGTTTGTATCCTGAATGTGTTCCAAGTCTGGAGCCCCCAGCTCTCCAAGTCTGGAGCCCCCAGCTCTCCAAGTCTGGAGCCCCCAGCTTCTGAGCTGCCCACAGAAGCTCTACTTCAGCCTCCACTTCCATCCCATCTCCAGTCAGAGGCTTGCCTTGCTAGGGACCATTTGTAGTTCTTATCTCATTTGATTTCTCTGAACATATCTTCCCTTGGAACATCACACTCATTTTCCTTCTGCTTTTATTGCTGTTCTTTCTTAAATTCCTTGTTGTGCTCCCCCCCCTCCCCACTGTTCTCTCCTCTCCCATGTGCTGATAGCTTCTCACTCTCCTCCAACTGGGGCCACCTTCAGAGCTTTGGGCTGTGTCCTAAAGTGAGTCCCCCTTTCCCTCATCCTGCAGTCCCTCATCTCTTCATTATATGTCCATGCTCTGGGTAAGTGTCTCCCAAGCCACAGATTTGGTGTCATTGTTGACCTGACCCCTCCCTTGCTGCCCATATGAAGCCCTGACGGATTTGAGCCCCTACTCCTCTCATTTGCCCCTTCCCTCTGCCCCGCTCTAGTGCTGCTCAGGGGAGCCTCCTGGCTGGCCTTTCTGCCTCTGAGCTGTCCTCATTCCAGTTGATTTCTCCATTGCAGGCCTGAGGGGTTTTTGCCTAGAAGTGGAGCTTCTTTATGTTCACCACTCTGCCTAAAAGCCTTTCCAACACCTGGTGCCTGCAGGACAAAACCACTGCTCTGGTCATAATATGTGAGGTGCTCATCTGTCTTCCCCTTTGCCACTTGTCCTCCTGTCTACCGCTTCATCCTACCCTCAGTAGCCTTTCCAGACCACTCACTCTTTCCTATAAAGGACCTTTTCTTTCCATGGACCAAAAAACAAAGTACAAGGCCTGGCATGAAATAATTGCTTACATGGTTTTCTGAAATAAAGTCTCATGTAGTTTTCATGTAAAATTGTAAAATATCATTGACGTTTCAGAATGCTTCCCTATATGTTTTCAGATATAACTGGTAGAACACGTCAAAGATGTGTTGAGATAACCAAAGAAAAGTTTGAGGAATTAATAGAAGAAAATATGCAACTAAACAATATAAATCAAACTCTTACCCTTGAACTTAATGTACTAAAACAAGCAATGAGAGGACTACAGCTAAATCTTAAAAGAATGGAAAAAGAAAATGGAAAGCTGAAAGAGGCTGAGAAAACATCCTCTCAGGAAGGTGGGGATAAGTATCATAACTCTTTTGTTAAAGGAAAGAATAGTACTTCATTCATTTTATTGTTTATTTTGAGAGTTAATATCTTAGTTGTAGTATTTGTTGATGCTTATGTTGTTGGTATTTTATGTTGTAAGAATACCTAATGTTCTTTTTTAATGACCTTAAGGCTTGTTGAAATTTGGTTTCATCTGCTATATCATTATTGTTATATGAAGAAATTCCAGTACTTTTTTGGAACTTGATGCAGCATAGTATCTTTACATATATTTCATATCAGGTTTTATTCCCATGAACATTGTATAAATGTGCCTCTTTCATCACATACTTATTAATGAGGAGGATTATATTTTCATTGCTGATTTGATAGGGAAAAGAAATAAAAGGGAATCCCATTTTAATTAGCATTTATTTTATTACTGACAAGCTTGAGTATTTTTTTCATCTCTTCACAGATCATTTTATTTCTCATTCATAAATTTGCCCATTTTAAACTAAGATGCCTGGCTCTTTCTTATTGATTTGTAGAAGCTCTTGATATATTAAGGATTTTAGTCCTTTGCGATGTCTTCTCAATTTGTTGGTAATTCTGCTAAATCTGTAAGATAATTTCTTTTATGACTTATGCCCTTTTTAACTCTAAGGTTATAAAAATATTCTCTAATATCTTCTCTATACTTTTTTCTATCCGTATAAGACTAATATTTTGGATTTAAGTAAGGTACTGCAGTTTTTCTTCATAAATCCCTGCATATTTCTTGCCCTAGACTCATTTGTGCCTAGATACTTTATATTATTTGTTCTATTACTTTGTGGAATCTAATTTCCATTTTGTTTTCTAACAGGTCATTGCTATTGTGTGGAAAGGCTATTAATTCTAATAAACTTTCCATTTTATATAATTTTCAAAGAATATATATATATCCTGTAATAATGATTTTCCCTTTCTAATTTTTCAGTTTTATTTTATCTTGTCCATTCAGAAACCTCCAAAAATGTCCAAAACAATGAACAGAACTTTGAAACTTTAGTTCATTTGTATTTATATATCTATCATTCATTACCTCTATAAGTCTAAAGGAAAAAAAAAGTCAGAGAGCATTTTATGCAGAATTTAATATAATTTCTTAAAATATTGTTCTTTTTTTTCTTTCAGTGGTTGCCACACCTGAATTACTTCATCTAAGAAAACAAGCTCAAGAACTGGTAGATGAGAATGATGGGTTGAAGATGACTGTCCATCGTTTGAATGTGGAACTGAGTCGGTATCAAACAAAATTTAGGCATTTGTCTGAAGAAGAGGTAATGTTTCCATTTAAGAAAAATCACGATGTCTAAGATTAGAAGTTGAATTTCAATATCTAAATGCTAAAGTGGGCAGAAGTTGATGTGAAGAAGATGTGAGGGCCTGGAGGCCATCACAATTGATTCTTAGGCTTCTGATTTCATTTACAGAAACAAGAAAAGTAGTTGTTTGCTGGACATGAGTTCATGTTTAATCGGTGGATGTGAATATGCAGCTCAGGGGAGGGGTCAAGTGGGGATAAAGATTTGCAAGTCATTTGCAAACATATATCTCAGGTAAAACAGAGTGATGTTATTCAGTCTTCAGGGAGTATATATAGCAGTGGACAAAAAGAAACATCAGAGTTACCAGATTTTTTGTCTTTACTTTAGAATTGATTTCCAATCCTGAAGGGCTACTTATCTGTTATAATGTGGCACAAAAAAAGAAGCGTTCAAAGTAGTCTTTCCTGGGAGTGATTCCCTTCCCTCCCTCCTTCCTTCATAGGAAAGAAAGTCTCTTTGTAAAAATTTGGGTCAAGACAGAAAGCTGGAAGGTAACAAAGGAAAGTCCCCATTGGTTGCTCTACTCTTAGTCTCACCCCTCCATATTACAGCTGTTTGTGAGAGATGCAGCCCCTTGGGGGGCAGTGTGTGGTTCCACAGGAGGCTAGGGGTGGGGTTACCATATGATCTTGCAACTCCTTTGTTAGATATATACCTGGAGGAACTGAGAGTGGGACATGAATGGACATTTGCACAATGATGTTTATGGTGGCAATGTTCAGTGTTTGTGATTCATAATGGATGGAGGTGGCCTAAGGGTACAAAGACTGAGGAATGGAAGGTGCAACTGTGGTGTTTATATATAACAGAGCAGCTGCAAGAAGAAATGAAGTTGTGAAGTATGCAACTAGGTGAATGAACTTTAAGAACAGTATGTTAAATAAAAGTAAAAAAAAGACAAATGTTATCATGCCTCACTTATATGGACTAACTGTAATATAACTCAGAGAATTAAAGTCAAGGGTGTGGATTATCAGGTTGGGGCCTACTGTAAAGGTCCCTAGATTGTAAGCCATTAAAGCAGTTACATATATTTAGGAGTCTTAACTGATATTTCTAAATTCTGAGATACTAAGCTATTTGTATATAACCTGGTCGTTCCCTGAAACTTTAGGTATTTATGTGACACCTGAGACTCAGAGTTAAGAGCACTGAAGCTATGAAAGTCAACATTGCCCGATTCAGCAACTGTTAAGAAAGCTGAAAAGTGATCAGACTTCATCTAGAGACATGAATGAAGCTGATCTGGATAGGACTAAGGTAAATCTACCTTAGATTTACCCAGTAAGTTTACTACCCAGTAAGGTACTAAAGGATGATATGACCATATTTTCAAACTTCAATCTCTGTGCAAGACCAAAGGGAGAGATGTTTATTTGGCACACAATGTATATTTTGGGTAGCACATGATCTTATTTAACTTGTGTGGTCAGTTTACTTGAACACCACAATTACATGGATCTTGAATAGGGCTTGAGATCTTCCTGGTTTGTACAGGTTATGATGATGCCCTGATACATCCCAGAGTAATTTGTGAGTGAATAAAGAAGTATTTGCAAAGTCCCCTTGGGGAACTGGGGAGAAAGGAGGAAAATATTGAAGTTCCCCATCTCGGGAATTCCTGATTTTCTCACTAGCAGTGGAGACAACAAATTCAATAGGCTGAGTACTCGATCTCGGGGTTCGCCATATGAAACTTATTCCTGCAAAGGAGAGGCTAAGACTACTGATAATTATGCCTAAGAGTCACCTCCCGAGAGCCTCTTTTGTTCCTCACATGTGGCCTCTCTAAGCTAACCTGGCTGGTGAACTCACTGCCCTCTCCCCGACATGAGATATGACTTGCATGGGTGTAAATCTCCCTGGCAACGTGGGACCTGACTCCCAGGGATGAGCTGGGACCCAGCATCATGGGAATGAGAAAGCCTTCTTGACCAAAAGGAAGAAAAGAGTAATGAGACAAAGTCTCAGTGGCTGAGAGATTTCAAACAGAGTCAAGAGGTTATTGTTGTGCATTATATAGATAACTCTTTTTAGTGTGTGGTGTATTGGAGTGGCTAGAGGGAAGTACCTGAAACGAACTGTGTTCTAGTAGCCTCAGTACTTGAAGAATACTGCATAACTATATAGCTTTTACAGTGTGACTGTAAAACCTTCTGTCTCATGCTCCTTTTATCCAGTGTATGGACAGATAAATAAAGATAAAGGGTAAAAATTGGGTAGACTGATATACTGTGGCTTAGTGAGATGGAGGGGTAAGGTTATAGGATGTACGAGTTCTTTTTTTTTTTTTTCTGGAGTGGTGCAAATGTTCTAAAAATGATCATGGTGAAGAATACACAAGTACGTGATGATATTTTGAGTCATTGATTCTATAACATGACTGAACTGTATATCTGTCTATTTCTCAATAAAAATATCTTAAAAATAAAATAATAAAGATTACAACTGTTTGTCAGTGCACAGACTTTGACATAAAGCAAACTAGTTTGTGCTTTAAAAGAGCCATTGCATAATTCAGTTCAATAAACTTTTACTGAGCAAGCCACCAAGTTACTATACTGGTTTCTAGGGCTGCCATCACAAATTACCACAGACTGGGTGGCTTAGAATGTTAAATAGAAATTTGTTCTTTCACAGTTCTGGAGGCTACAAGTCTGAAATCAAGGTATTGGCAGAACTGTGCTCCCTTGAAGGCTCTGGGACAGAATCCGTCCTTGGTGTCTCAGCTTCTGGTGGCTTCAGACATTCCTTGGTTTGTGGCTGCACGACTCCAGTCTCTGCCTCCACCTTCACATTGCCTTCTCCTCTTCTGTTAGAACACTTGACACTGGATTTAAGGCTTACCCAGTTAATCTAGGGTGAACTCATCTCAAGATCCTTAACTCAATTATATCTGCAAAACCCTTTTTTCTAATTAAGGTCATGTCCACAGGTTCCAGAGGCCAGGATATGGGCATATCTCTGGATATGGGCATTCAACCCACCACAAATGCTTTGAGGCAATAAAGATGAACCGGAAGGCCATGTCCTTGTTCTTAGCAGATTTGCATGAGGGACATGCATGGACACGGGGTGAGGATGCCCAGCTGACTGGCCCTGGCTGGGAGTGGCAGAGAGTACACCACGTACAGTGTTCCACATGGCACTTGGAGTTCAAGGAGCCACATCGGTTTCCAATTTGGGTGTCAGGGATTGCTTTTGCTGTGTTTGATCATGATAGTAAATCTTTTGAAGTAGGGCTTTAGTAACTTTTTTTTAATAACGGCTTTGAGATATAAAATCCACATACCATTCAATCACCCACTTAAAGTGTGCAGTTCAATGGTTTTTAGAGTCTTTACACAGTTGTGCAATTATCATCATGATCAATTTTAGAATATTTTCCTTACCTGATCAAGAAACCCTGTACTCATTAGCAGCTATAAAAAACTCCAGCTATAATGACACACTGGATAGCAGTCTAGATTGCAATAATAAAATAATGCTATGAGGGGAATAAAAAACTTCCTTATTAGGGTAAAAAAATAAAAACATAGTAGAGTTTTCTCTTTATGGAAATGGTCTTTTCTGCAAGTTGTCATGTGACTCGACTATTAGAGATAAGTGCTATTTCTAATTTTGAAGTTTATATATAATCTTCCTTTGCCTTTATTTTTCTCTAGTATATTGTTGAATTTTGATTAAGTACTAGCAAACTCGTAGAATAAGTGAATTTAGCAAGATTGCAAGGTACAAATATGTGGCCTTTTGTAACTGACTTCTTTCACTTAGTATAATGTTAACTTGTATTATAAAACATTACAGTTCATGGGACACTTGATACAAAACAGGTTTCCTAGCCAGGGCCTTTGGCAAGCGTTGTAGGTGGTGCGGCCCTCTTTAAAGGGGCTGTGGGTGACGGGCCCGGTGACAGACCCCTCCAGTGTGCACACCATCTTCTGCCCCGTGCAAATAAATGCGCACCTTCTCCACACCAGTCTTTCCTGATCACCCCAGCCTGATGAGATCTCACCTCATAAACGACTGTAGACTTTTGTTTGTACCACTTTTTGCATACTGTTCATTTGTGTTAGGAGATTTTCTTGTTATTAGACCATAAAATCCTGAGGGACTTAATGAGTTCTCCTTGTTTGCTGAATGAATGAGTGATAAGCTAGATATTGAGGTGAACGCATTAGGAAGTTACTGTTGAATAAGACGTTATTCTGTCAGGGCCATTTCTTTTGTCTGGTGGAATATTGCTACCAGATTTGTCCTCCCCCTGTGAACAACTTGAAAACTGGACAGGATACATAAAACAACTGTTTGCAGACAACAGGCAGCAGACAACGTCAGACATTGATGTTGGACATCATCGGAGGGGAGGGAGATAAATAGATGAGTCCTATAATTACCTTTGCTTTCTGCTGGGAGCCACCTACGAGACCATAGTGCCTGGTAAAGGAACCTAAGCAGAGTATAACAGACTCACTGACTTGAGACGGAGATTGGAATTTGGGGAAGCTGAGAAGGCTGGGATTTGCCGGGCATGAATGCCAAAGAGGAGGGATCTATAGAGAAAAAGAGCTACATAAATCTGCATGGGATTCCTTGCAGTCTTGTTGAATATCACCCTGCACATAGGTAGGATGAGGCTCCATGAGGCTGGAAGCTGTGAACATGGTGATTCTCAGTGCTCACATGGCACTTAGGAGACCTTTGAGTTCTGACCTGCCACAATGGAGAGACCTCATTGAATCCTGCAGCAATGTGTAAAGACCCCAGCTCAGGCATTAGTAGAATGGCTAAACTAGCCTTTCAATATAGGTTTCTCCACTCACTATAACCAGGGTGAAAAAAAAGCCTTAAAAGCATAAGTTCATTCATGGGTAACTTTTAGAGTTTGTAAAAAAAGAAAAACCAACATCCTTTAGAGGAAGAAAACAAAACCCAGAACTCAAAAATGTAACATTCAAAAAAGCTTGGTATGCAATGAAAAAAAAAAAAAGACATTATTAGGCAGCCACTGTAGGAAACAGTATGTTGATCTGTTCTTCAGTATGTTGAACATAGAATTACCCTCTGATCCAGTTATCTCACTACTAGCTGTTTATGCCAAAGAACTGAAAACAGAGATATTTGCACATCGATGTTCATAGTGACATTATTCACAATTTCTAAAAGGTGGAAGCAACCCAAGTTTCCACCAGTGGAAGAGTGGATGTTCTAGTTTGCTAGCTGCCGGAATGCAAAATACCAGAAACAGAATGGCTTTTAAAAAAGGGGAATTTAATAAGTTGCTAGTTTACAGTTCTAAGGCTGAGAAAATGTCCCAATTAAAACAAGCCTATAGAAATGTCCAATCTAAGGCATCCAGAAAAAGATACCTTGGTTCAAGAATGCCAATGAAGTTCAAGATTTCTCTCTCAAGTGAGAAGGCACATGGTTAACATGGTCCAGGTTTCTCTCTCAAGTGCAAAGGCACATGGTGAACATAGTCAGGGCTTCTCTCTCTTCTGGAAGGGCATATGGCAAACATGGCATCATTTGCTAGCTTCTTCTCCTGGCTTCCTGTTTCATGAAGCTGCCCAGGAGGCATTTCCTTTATCTCCAAGGGTCACTTGCTGGTGGACTCTGCTTCTCATGGCTATGTCATTCTGCTCTGCTCTCTATGAATCTCTCATTCTCCAAAATGTTTCCTCTTTTATAGGACTCCAGTAAACCGATCAAGACCCACCCAAATGGTTGGAGACACGCTTCCCCTAATCCAGTTTATCAACCACTCTTGATTGGGTTACATCTCCAGGGAGATGATCTAATTACTTACAGTATTGTATAGGGATTATTCTGCCTTTAAGAAATGGGATTTTGATTAAAACATGGCTTTTGAAGGGTACATACATCCTTTCAGACCAGCACAAGTGGATAAACAAGCCATGCTATGTCCATACAAAGGAATATTATTCAGCTATAAAAAGGAATGGAGTTCTGATACATGCTACAACATGGATGAACCTTGAAGATATCATGTTGAATGAAATAAGCCAGACACAAAATGATAGATGTTGTATGATGTCACTTATATGACATAGTTAGGATTTGCAAATTCACAGAGACAGGTTAGAATACAAGTTAACAGGCAGGAATGGGGTGGTAAATGGGGAGTAGTGCTTAATTGATACAGTTTCACTTAGATGTGATGGTAGCACAGCATTATGAATATAATTAACACCACTGAATAGTACACTTGAAAGTGATTAAAATGAGAAATTTTAGGTTATACATGTTATCAGAATAATTTTAAAAAAAACCTAAAACCATAGAATTGTACAACGCAAAAAGTGAATCAATTGTAATGAAGGTACAATACTAATGCAAAATATTAATAATAGAGAAAACTTGGGGTGGGGGCAGTATATGAGAACTCTACCTTCTGCATGATTTTTCTATAAACCTACAATTGCACTAATAAAAAATGTTTTAAAGTTTAAAAGCAAAAAACTACTACATATGTTCCAGATTAAACAGACTAAAGAGATTTGGCAACTAAATGCAACATGTAACCTTGGATTGGATCCTTGATCGAAAAAGTATCAAAAATCATTTTGGGAAAAATAGGCAAAATTTTCAACATAGTCTGTAGATTAGAAAATAGTATTAATGTTGATTTCCTAATATTTATAATTGTACTTAAAATAAGTGAATGTTCTTGTTTTTAGGAAATAGACACAAATATTTAGGAGAAAAGCTATCATGTCTGTGAATTATTCTCAAATGGGTCAGAAAAAAAAATCTGCCTGCATTATACACATATACACAAATGACTGATGCCTGGTCTAGATTAATATATATCTAAGGCTTGAAATTGTAGAGGAAGTGTAGTTAATTTGTCTTTAATACTTGTTTTGTCCTTAGAGTTTAAACATTGACGGCCTACCATTAAAGGGCCCTGCACCACCCTGGTTGGTAAGTTATTTAATTTCAGGTCCGTATTTTCTGGGCTATTAAAAACCATTCCAAATTAAGCATATTTTCTTACCCTTTTAAAAATGTGCTGAATGTGTGTAGAATATAAAACATATTTAGCCTTCTTTTACTCTGTTATCTTCAGCTGGATATAAAGTACCTGTCACCCTTGTTGCTGGCTTATGAAGACAAGCTGAAAGAGAAGGATGAGCTCAGTGCTACCCTCGAGGTAGGTTGGCAAACATCTCAGAGAAGACAAGGTCTATACAAAATAAGGGTGTTTCAGACTGAGGAAATATGTTGAAGGTGGATATGCCCAGCATTTGTAAGTACTCAGATGTTTGTAGCCAGAGGGAAGAACTAGGAAGGGAAGGAAAGAGGGAGAGAAAGAAATAGTGGGAAGGAAGGAAGAAGGAAGGAGAAGGTGTGATCAGTGGAGCTGGAAGGGTGTATACAGGTAGGGGAGAGGATGGAAGGAGGCATGGGTGGTGCTGCATCTGAAGCCATGGTTTACTGGACAGGCAGCCCTTCATGAGCTGGGATCTTAGGGTGCAGAGAAGGCAGCAGTGGAAAGCTGCTTCTTTCCTGACATTCTGCAACTGCTTATGCCTCCCTTAGACAGGGGGAGGTAATAGGCCAGAGATGTGTTAGGCAAACTTAGATTTCTTCTTAATTCTAGGAATAGCTGACCCTGGGGTTCAATGATTAAGCTGTTTGAAAGTGGCTAAGAAGTGAAGTTTTTATTCATTTCTCCCTTGTTCACTTCTGTTTCATGGGATTACCTTTTGGCAGTGGAGCTCATTCTAATTATACAGACAAACAAGGCTGTGTGGGTGTCTTAGATGCCTTCCAAGCCTTTTTGTGCTGCAGCCGGGGAGAGATGTTAGTTTTCATGGGATTCCTTAGCTGGAAGGGTCCTTTAAGAATCACCCAGACAGTTCTTCAGCCATGCTGTCCCACTGAAAATAATGTAGTTTTGAAACTTTTCTTCTAAAAGATTTGCTATTGAACTCTTAATTTTTCCAGAGAGTCAGTTAATCTTGAACTGTCTGGTTAAATATCAAGCCAAATAATTAATAAAATTACTATTTCATTTCCCTTTCTAAAACAGGGGACAGCATACTTTTTCTATAAAGGGTCACTTAGTAAATATTTTAGGCTTTGCAGGCCATACAGTCTCAATTCGCAGCAACTTAGATCTGCTGTTGTAGGTGAAAGCAGCCATAGACAACACAAAAATGAATGCGTGTGGCAGGATACCAGTAAAACTTTATTTACCAAAGCCGACACCAAATCTGCGGGCCTTAGTTTGCAACGTCTTTTCTATAAAAGAGCCGACTGGACTGCTGGCAGTTGTTGGTTATGTCTGTACAGAAAGGTGAGAGGAGGAGATGGTTCTTGGCAATGCTGTTTAAGGATAAATGTCTGCTATCTGGGAGTAGAACATCTAGAAACATCCCAGAATAAATACTGTCACCTAAGATTCTCACCGAAGAACAACACAGAACACTGGAGTCACCCCAAGCCTGGCTGAAAAAAGCCAGGATGGCCCAGCAGACACAAATACACCTGGTTAGGAGTTGAAAATGGAGACTGAGACAGAGTCCTTGCGCTGGGGCTGATGACTGATGATGCTATGTCAACTGATGACTTAAGGAGGAGGGGCTTTCCCTTGGTTCTTATGGGAAAAATTAAGAGGCTTCTGGTAAAGTGGCACCAAGCCCCACACTAAGTTATCCCCTTCTCACCAAAATGAGCTTTAATTTCTTAATTTTATCTTAAGAAAAAACCCAATTTATCCTTCAATGTCTTTAAATGTAGGGAAAATGACAGTGTTTACAGGCAGCTCTGCTTTTTTTTTTTTAACCTTCCTTTCCATTTTTTCTGGTGCTTGCCAATTACAGAAAAATAATATGGACTTAGGACTTGAGTATTTAAACCCTGGGGTTCTGTGTTCCTTTTATCCAGGACCGTGGTAGTCCCTTGCTGTCTGTTAACTCGATAGTAAGCTCCTTGAGTGCAGACACTTGTACTGATAATTTAAGGCTGATGTTATTGTGAGACTTTACCAGGTGTTTATTAGCATTTTATTTTCACCACAGAGTGAGCATTAGAACTGTAGAGATAAGGACATATATATATGTGTGTTACGATTTACATAAATTTTATTTTCAGGAGGAAATGAGAATGTTTAAGATACGAGTCCAAGAAGTGGTGAAAGAAAATGAAGAATTGCATCAAGAATTAAATAAGAGTAGTCCCGTTACCAGCAAGGAATGGCAAGTGGTATCATGTTTTGATATTTTCCCAATTTTGAAAAAAAAAGTCAGCAAAATAAACTTTATTATCAAATACGTTTTCTTTTTTTAACATAAAATATTTGAGAGAACAAAAATATTTGAGAGAGGCAGGGCCAATATGGTGACTTAGCGAGGTGTGGGATTTAGTTTCTGCTCCAGAGCAGCTAACAAATAGCCAGGAACAGTACAGAACAACTGCTGGGGCCACGTCAGTGACTGGACATACAGTATATACCAGTCTGGAACAGCTGCAAGCCCACCCAAACTGTAAGTTCCCCAAACCGTGGCAGCTGGCGCCCCTCCCCCACAGTCTCCTTCACAGATGGGAAAGGAAAGAGAGTTTACCAGCAGCAGGGCTGAGCGCAACCAAACTCCAATTCTGAAATTAATTAACAAATTCTGAATACTAGAAATAGGCCCCCAGCTCAGCTGAACCTTGAATAAAAGCGGAGGTTGCTGGTTTTTGCCCAGGCTGAGAGGGGACAGGGCTGACAGAAAAAGAAGGAAAAAAAAAGCAGAAAATAGAGGATTTTTTTGGATTTGAAAAGGTCTGGGCCCTGAATGAAAGGAGGGGGCACATAGGACCTGGAAATACACAGAGCAACATACCGACTTAAGCTCTTGATTGGCAAACCCGAGGGATGGGGGTCCTGCTCTAAAAAGGATTTTTCTCTTTCATTTTGGTAGCTGTGTTTCTATGGTTTATCTGCTCTTTGGATACAGCTGAAGGGCTTCTCAGGTTCCACTGCCCCGTACATAAGCAGAATTAAGCTTGTTTGAGTGTTTGTCTGGAACCTGTGCCTTCCACAGGAGAGGGGTGGGGCCCAGCTCAGGTGGCAACCCTCCCTCAAAGAGTTCAGACCCCAGGGTCTGGAAAAGTAAAGCTATTGAAACCAGACTACAACCTTTCCTCTGTCTCCACCATGCCCCCAGCAGGGAGAGTCTGCTGAAGTTAAAGGTACCACATCACCTTATGCTGCTGGGACCTGCAGGCAGACAAGTGCCACATACTGGGCAAGATAGGAAAAACAGAGAGCCCAGAGGCTTCACAGGAAAGCCTTTCAATCTGTAGGGTCTCACCCTCAGGGAAAACTGATACAGATGACTCTTTCCTCCTGACAGGAGGTCAGTTTGATGTGGGAAAATCTGACTGGAGTCTATAATACCTAAGTAGACCCTTCTAAGGTAGGAAAAAGGCACCATACAGGCAGGGCAAGAAACAAGAAAATGAGAACTGAAAAATTCTGATCTGTTAAACAAAACCTAAGCTAGAGGTCTAGAATAAGCTGAACTGAATGTCAAAGAACAGATAAGACAACAAAGTCATCCAGCAAGAAAATCCTAGGTCAAAAAAGTGAAAACATCACCAGAATAAGCTAATTAAGGTAACTAAGTGCCTAGACGCCAGCAAAAAAAACAAATCATACTAGGAAAATTGAAGATACGGCCCAGTCAAAGGAACAAACCAACAATTCAAATGAGATACAGGAGTTGAAACAATTAATTCAGAATGTTCGAACAGACGTGGAAAACCTCATCAAAAATCAAATCAGTGAATTGAGGGACAATATAAAGAAGGCAAGGAATGAACTAAAAGAAGAAATTGAAAGTCTTGTTAAAAACAAACCACGGAACATATGGGAATGAAAGGCACAGTCGAAGAGATGAAAATAACAATGGAAACCTACAATGTCCGATTTCAAGAGGCAGATAGGATTAGTGAGCTGGAGGATGGGACATCTGAAATCCGACAAGCAAAAGAAAATATAGGGAAAAGAATGGGAAAATATGAGCAGGGACTCAGGGAATTGAATGACAACAGGAAGTGCATGAATATATGTGTTGTGGATGTCCCAGAAGGAGAATAGAAGGGAAAAGGAGGAGAAAAACTAATGAAGGAAATTATCATCGAAAATTTCCCAAATCTTATAAAAGACTTAAAATTACAGATCCAAGAAGTGCAGTGTACTCCAAACAGAATAGATCCAAATAGACATACTCCAAGACACTCACTAATCAGAATGTCAGATGTCAACGAGAAAGAATCTTGAAAGCAGCAAGGCAAAAGCAATCTATGACATACACGACAAGCTCACTAAGACTGTGCCTAGATTTCTCAGCAGAAACAATGGAGGCAAGAAGACAGTGGGATGATATATTTAAATTACTAAAAGAGAAAAACTGACAACCAAGAATTTGATATCCAGCAAAATTGTCCTCCAAAAATGAGGGAGAAATTGAAACATTTTCAGACAAAAAAAAATCACTGAGAGAATTTGTGACCAAGAGACCGGCTCTGCAAGAAATACTAAAGGGAGCACTAGAGACAGATATGAAAAAACAGGAGAGAGAGGTGTGGAGAAGAGTGTAGAAATGAAGATTATCAGTAAAGGTAAGAAGGAAATTAGATGTGACATATAAAATCCAAAAGGAAAAATGGTAAAAGAAAGTACTGCTGGTACAGTAATAACACTAAATGTTAATGGATTAAACTCCCCAATCAAAAGATATAAACTGGCAGAATGGATTAAAGCAGGACCTATCTATATGCTGTCTACAGGAAACACATCTTAGACCCAAAGATAAACATAGATTGAAAATCTAAAAATCATAGATTGAAAGTGAAAGGTTGGGAAAAGATATTTCATGCAAATAACAATCAGAAAAGAGCAGGAGTAGCTATACTAATATCTAACAAATTAGACTTCTTATGTAAAACAGTTAAAAGAGACAAAGAAGGACATTATGTATTAATAAAAGAAACTATTCAACAAGAAGACATAACAATCATAAATATTTATGCACCAAGCCAAAATGCTCCAAAATACATGAGGCAAACACTGAAAAGAGAAATAGACACATCTACTCTAATAGTATTCAATTCCCCACTCTCATCATTGGACAGAACATCTAGACAGAGAATCAATAAAGAAACAGAGAATTTGAATAATACAATAAATGAGCTAGACTTAGCAGACATTTATAGAACATTACACCTACAACAGCAGGATATACCTTTTTCTCAAGTGTTCATAGATCATTCTAAAGGATAGACCATACACTGGGTCACAAAGCAAGTCTGAATAAGTTTAAAAAGATCAAAATCATACAAAACACTTTCTCAGATCATAAAGGACTGAAGTTGAAAATCAATAATAGGCGGAGGGCAAGAAAATCACCAAATATATGGAGGCTCAACAACACACTCTTAAACAACCAGTGGGTCAAGGAAGAAATTATAAGAGAAATCAGTAAATATCTCAAAGCAAATAAATGAAAATGAAAACATGACATCGCAAAATTTATGGGATGCATCAAAAACAGTGCTGAGGGAAATTTATTGCCCTAAATGCCTATATCAAAAAAGAAGAAAGAGCAAAAATCGAGGAATTAACTGTCCACTTGGAAGAACTAGTGAAAGAACAGCAAACTAACCTCACACCACAGCAAGCAAAAAGAAAGAAATAATGAAGATCAGAGCAGAAATAAATGAAATTGAGAACATGAAAACAATCGAGAAAATCAACAAAACCAGAAGTTCGTTCTATGAGAAAATCATTAAGATTGATGGACCCTTAGTGAGGTTGACAAAAAGAAGAAAGAGGATGCAAATAAATAAAATCAGAAATAGAAGAGGAGACATAACCACTGACCCCACAGAAATGAAGGAAGTAATGAGAGGATACTATGAACAACTTTATGCTAATAAACTCGACAATGTAGATGAAATGGGCTTCCTGGAAAGGCATGAACAACCAACAGTGACTCGAGAAGAAATAGACAACCTCAACAAACCAACCACAAGTAAAGAAATTGAATCTGTCATTAAGAAGCTACCCAAAAAGAAAAATCCAGGATTACATGACTTCACATGTGACTTCAACTAAACATTCCAGAAAGAATCAGTACCAATCCTGCTCAGACTCTTCAAAAAATTTGAAGAGGAGGGAAAGCTACCTAACTCATTCTACGAAGCCAACATCACCCTCATACCAAAGCCAGACAAAGATATTACAAAAAAAGAAAACTTCAGATCAATCTCTCTAATGAATATAGATGCAAAAATCCTCAACAAAATTCTTGCAAATTGAATCCAGCTGCACATTAAAAGAATTATACATCATGACCAAGTAGGATTCATCCCAGGTATGCAAGAATGGTTCAATATAAGAAAATCAATTAATGTAATAGACCATATCAACAAATCACAGCAGAAAACCACATGATCATCTCGATTGATGCAAAAGAGGCATTTGACAAAATTCAACATCCTTTCCTGTTGAAAACACTTCAATGGATAGGAATAGGAGGGAACTTCCTCAAAATGATAAAGAGAATATATGAAAAACCCACAGCTAACATCATCCTCAATGGGGAAAAACTGAAAGCTTTCCCCGTAAGATCAGGAAGAAGATGGGGATGTCCACTATCACCACTTTTTTCAACATTGTGTTGGAAGTTCTAGCCAGAAAAATTAGACAAGAAAAAGAAATACAAGGCATCAAAATTGGAAAGGAAGAAGTAAAACTCTCACTGTTTGCAAATGATATGGTACTATATGTTGAAAACTCTGAAAAATCCACAGCAAAACTGCTAGAGTTAGTAAATAAGTACAACAAAGTGACAGGTTACAAGATCAACACTCAAGAATCTGTAGTGTTTCTATGCACTAGTAATGAACAATCTGAGGAGGTATTTATGTGACACCTGAGACTCAGAGTTAAAAATTTCCATTTACAATTGCAACCAAAATAATAAAATATTTAGGAATAAATTTAACTAAAGAGACAAAAAACCTATACAGAGAAAACTACAAGAAATTGGTAAAAGAAATTACAGAAGACCTAAATAAATGGAAGGGCATACCATATTCATGAATTGGAAGAGTATAATTAAGATGTCAGTTCTACCTGAATTCATTTACAGATTCAACGCAATACCAATGAAAATCCCCAAAACTTACTTTTCAGAAATAGAAAAACCAATAACCAAATTTATCTGGAAGGGCAGGGTGCCCCAAGTAGCTAAAAGTATCCTGAGAAAGAAAAATGAAGTCAGAGGTCTCACACTACCTGACTTTAAGGCATATTATGAACTTACAGTGGTCAAAACAGCATAGTACTGGCATAAAGATACATATACTGACCAATGGAATCAAATAGAATGTTCAGTTGTAGACCCTCCCATCTATGGACAATTGATCTTTGATAAGGCAGTCAAGACAACTCACCTGGGACAGAACAATCTCTTCAATAAATGGTGCCTAGAGAACTGGATATCCATATGCAAAAGATTGAAAGAGGATCCATATCTCATACCCTATACAAAAATTGACTCAAAATGGATCAAAGACCTAAACATTAGATCTAAGACTATAAAACGTTTAGAAGAAAATGTAGGGAAATATCTTATAAACCTTATATTAGGAGGTGGTTTCCTAGACCTTACACCCAAAGCACAAGCAGTGAAGAAAGAATGAAAGAAATGGGAACTCCTCAAAATTTAACCCTTTTGTGCATCAGAGAGCTTCGCCAAGAAGTAAAAAGACAGCCTTCACAATGGGAAACAATATTTGGAAAATATATCAGATGAAGGTCTAGTATCCAGAATATATAAAGAGATTGTTCAGCTCAACAACAAAAAGACGTCCCAATTACAAAATGGGCAAAAGACTTGAACAGACATTTCTCAGAAGAGGAAATACAAATATTCAAAAGGCACATGAAAAGATGCTCAACTTCCCTGGCTATTAGGGAAAGGCAAATCAAAACCACAATGAGATATCATCTTACACCCATGAGAATGGCCATTATCAATAAAACAGAAAACGACTAGTGCTGGAGAGGATGTGGAGAAAGAGGCACACTTATCCACTGTTGGTGGGAATGTCAAATGGTATAACCACTGTGGAAGGCAATTTGGCGGTTCCTCAGGAAGTTAAGTATAGAACTGTCATATGACCCATCAATACCATTACTTGGTATGTACTCATAAGACATGAGGGCAAAGACACAAACGGATATTTGCACACCAATAAGTAAGTCAGAATAAAATTATGAATTATGTAGCAACATGGATGGACCTTAAGGACATTATGCTGAGTGAGATTAGCCAGAAAAAAAAAGACAAATACTGAATAGTCTCACTGATACGAACTAACATTAAGGAATGAACTTGGATAATTTCAGAACACAGGTCATCAGGGGATAGAAACAGGGTAGATTTGGGGTAACTGGAACTGAAGCGATACAGATTGTGCAGTGGGACTGATTGTAAAAATTCTGAAATGGATAGCACAGTACTACCTAACTGGTAGTATTCAATAATGTTAGAACACTGAATGAAGCTGAATATGAGAATGATAGAGGGAGGAGGCCTTGGGGCACAAATGAAATCAGAAGGAGAGGTATACAATAAAGACTGAGATGGTATAATCTAGGATGCCTAGAGTGTATAATGATAGTAACTAAATGTACAAATTTAAAAACGTTTTGCACGAGGAAGAATAAAGGAATGTCAGTAATGCAGGATGTTGAAAATAGATGGTAATTAATATTTTAAAACTCTAACTTATGTTGAGACTAAAGCAAAAAATGTTTATTTGGTACAAAATTTATATTTTGACTAGTGCATTTCCTAATATAACTTATGTGGACAGCTTAATTGGACACCATAATACTTTGAACCTTGAATAGAGCGTGAGGTTTTGTAGGGTTTGTCCAGCGTGATACCCCTATAAATCCCAGAGTGATTTAAACAGTGAATAAAAAAAGTTTTTGCAAAGTCCCCTTGGGGGAATGGTGAGAAAGGGGAAAAATTCAACTTCCTCACGTAGAGAATTCTTGATATTCTCACAAGCAGTGGGGACAACCAAAACAGGAGGCTGAACCCCCAATCTTGGCGTTTGTTCATAAGAAATTTAACCCCGCAAAGGATAGACTAAGCCTACTTAAAATTAGGCCTAAGAGTCACCCCTAAGAGAACCTCTTCCGTTGCTCAGCTATGGCTTCTCTCTCTCAGCCAACATGACAAGCAAACTCACTGTCCTCCCCCATCTATGTTGGACATGACTCTTAGGGGTGTGGACTTTCCTGGCAAGGTGAGACAGAAATCCTAGTATGAGCTGGAACTCAACGTCAAGGGATTAAGAAAACCTTCTCGACCAAAAGGGGGAAGAGCAAAATGAAACAAAATAAAGTGTCAGTGGCTGAGAGATTCCAAACAGAGTGGAGAGGTTATCCTGGAGTTTATTCTCACGCATTAAATAAATATCACCTGTTTAGTTAAGGTGTAATGGAGAGGCTGGAGGGAACTGCCTGAAAATGCAGAGCTGTGTGTTCCAGTAGCCATGTTTTTTGAAGATGATTGTATAATGATACAGCTTTTGCAATTTTTAACTGTATGATTGTGAAAACCTGTGTCTGATGCTCCTTTTATCTACTCTGATGCTCCTTTTCTCTACCTTATCGACAGATGAGTAGAACATATGGATTAAAAATAAATAAATAAAAGGGGGAACAAATGTTAAAATAAGTTTAGTAGATTGAAATGCTAGTGATCTATGAAAGGGAGGCATAAGTGGTATAGTGTGTATGAGTTTTTTTGTTTTCTTTTTATTTCTTTTTCTGAATTGATGCAAATGTTCTGAGAAAGGATCATGATGAATATACAACTATGTGATGATTTTGTGACTGATTATATAACAAGAATGGAATGATCATATGGTATGAGTGTTTGTATGTGGTTATATTTCATTAAAAAAATGATTATGGTGAAGAATACAGAACTATGTCATGATATTGTGAGCCATTGATTGTATTCAGTTCATGCTAATTGAAATCTGTGACCATGAGGTTGTATTGGGCCAAGATTTATTTTGTACCAATTGTAAGGAGAGGATTTGCTCATTGTGCAATTAAGCCTGGGGAATTCCAGTACAGTTTAAGAAAACAAAGGCTTTAAACCAAACATTTATTTTCTGGCAACTTTGCTTCTGATTACAAATGAGTATTTTTAAATTAAAATGGGAATTTACTGAATTCTTTAAAAATATTCCATATTGGGTTCAAAATAATAAAGTGGGTGTGGGGGGGTCAGAGGTATATACAGGTAAAATAAGATTAACCATTATTTAAACTGGGAGCTGTTTATATAAGAGTTTACTACTCTACTCTTTACTTTTGTATATATTTGAAACTGCATCTTAAAAAGTTATTGAGAAAAGAATGAAAAAACATTAACACAAAAATGGTTATGAGTTAATTATACTTAATTAATTAATATGAATATAATTATACTTAATTACTCTCCTGTCCCCCACTTCTGTACACATTAGTAGGATTTTCTGTGTTTATAAGATGTTGAACATTAAAGGGTGTCCAGAGAGTCATTGCCTACAATGCATTGGTTGTTTTCCTTTAGACTCCCATTGTCTCTGTAATCATTCAGTACCTGAATTGCAAAATTTGCTTTTATAAATTGATTGTAGGCATCAGCTTCAGACCCAGGCAGAACTGGTTTTAGAGGAAAACAAGTTGTTAATAGAGCAGTTGGAGATTCAGCAAACCAAAGCCAAGGACACCCACCAGGAGCATCTCCAGGAAGGTGAGAGGTCTTTCCAGACATAATCGTGATGCTGTGGAGTTGCTGTTCTGTCGCTTTACATGTATAGCTCGTTCCTGCAGGGCTCCAAGTTGAAAATGGGAGGAAATCATGTTTGTTTGTTTGTTTTTGTATTTGAACATTTTTTTATTGTGAAATATAACATATATACAAAAAAGCAATTATTTTCAAAGTGCATTGTAACAAGTAGTTATAGAACAGATTTCAAAGTTTGGTATGGGTTACTGTTCCACAATTTTAGGTTTTTCCTTCTAGCTGCTCTAAGACACTGGATAGTAAAAGAAATATCATTATAGTGTAGTGATTCAGCATTCATACTCCTTTGTTAAATCCTATCCTCTCTTTATAACTCCTCCTCCTCCTTTGATCCTTCTCTCAATCTTTAAGGATATTTGGGCTATGCCCATTCTACCTTTTTCATGTTGGAAAGGGGTGTTAATAATGTGGGCTAGGGGATGGAACTAGTTGATGTTCTCGGAGAGACTGGCCTCTCTGGGTTTCAGGGACTGTCTGGCCTAGGAACCATCTGGAAAGTAATCTTAGCACATGAAACCTTTGTAGAATCTCAGATAGAGCCCTTCGTGTTCTTTAGGGTTAACAGGAATGGTTTTGGTAGGGGGTTGGCAAGCCATGGTAATAAGCAATATCTAGCTGAAGCTTGTATAAGAGTAGCCTCCAGAATAGCCTTTCTACTCTAGGAAATCATGTTTTGTAAGAATATATTCTTCTCTACTGAATTCCAGCTAGTATACATGAGCAGACATTACTCATATGCATTGATTACTTTCACTTAGACTACACAGTGTCTCTCTAATCATTTCATATATTTTATTTTGTAAATGAAACTGCAGGTGATAGCTTTAAACTCTATAGGACTGGTTTTAGGGGAATATAGTGCCCCAGAAATGGGAAAATGTATGGGGTGAATATTTGAAATAACACAAGGATCTGTTCCCAAATATTTCTTGAGTGAGTAAATATATAGGAGCTGTTTGCTCTCGAAACTGTTTCTCTGTGCCCAGGCCGCCCTTCAGAGCTGTGTCCTCAGAAGTTAACTCTCTGACAGATGCCTCCCGTGAACGTCCCCTAGCCCCTGTTCCCTCACTGTTCTTAGGAGCCATCACAGTGCCTGTCATGCAGGCTATGTTGAGTCATTTCTTCAGCTTTGATTAAAACCAAAATTTAGAAGCACAAAAATAGTGGCACTGTTTTTCTTTTTCCTTTGATTTAGTGATTTTTCTTTCCCAGTGAAGAGTAACATAGGGCGGGAGGCTGAAGTACAAGCCGTCTTGCGTGAACTCTCGGAACTCTTCCTGTTTTCCCTGCTGCACCTGATGATTTAATGACTCCCCTTTCCACACCGTGGGTGAGGTATTTACCAGCCTGTGCTTTGCCGAAGCTGCTGGGCTAACATGTCATTTGATTCTAACAATCAGGTCATATTTAAAAATGAGAGCCTCTTAGAGTCCGACAGGAATTTCCTCCACAGGATTTCTCCGCATACATTGTGTGACATTGAAGTGTTTGCCTTTCCTCTGGCATTGTTGGCCATGGGGGCGAGAGATAGGTGGTGAGCCTCTTATCTTGCTCTTCAGTTATCGGAGATGGCAAGGAAATTAATTTCATTTTACTGAACTAAATTTTCCCGGACATACCGAATCTGAATAGCTATGATGATTCTTCTGGTCAGATAAGGCAGGATAAACCTTTTGGCTGGTTTGATTCAGTCAGCTGCCTATATTTTTTCTCATTTTCCAGAAACAGCTATTCATTTTGATCAATGAAATGTTTTCATAGAGTAGAAAGACTTAAAAGTTTTATGCTATAATACTTCTAAGTGCTGGTTTCAGCAGCTTCCCAAGAAATACCTTATTATTATATACCACCATGTCACATAGGATAAAAGTATTTATGATGTAGTTTAGAAACAGGTCATAAAGCATAAAAACCTGTTAGGAGGTGGAAGCAACCCAAGTGACCACCAATGGATGAATAGATAAACAAAATGTGCCCTGTACACACAGTGGGATATTATGTGGCTATAAATAGGAATGAAGTTCTGATACATGAGACAGCGTGGATGAACCATGAAGACATCATGTTAGGGGAAATAAGCCAAACACAAAAGGACAGATATTATATGAGCTCACTGATACGAAATAATTAGATTGTACAAATTCGTAGAGTCAGAAATAGAATACAAATTACCAGGGGCTGTGATGGGGGTGAGGAATGGAAAGTTAATGCTTAATTGGGACAGAATTCTATTTGTGATGATGTAATTTTTCTGAAATGGATGGTAGCGATAGTAGCACAACATGTGAATTTAATTAGCACCACTGACTTGTATATTTGAAAGTGGTTTAACTGGGAAATTGTAGTTTGTGTATATGTATATATATGTGTGTGTGTATGTATATAGCAGAATAAAATTAAAAATATAAGAGCCATGGAACTGTACAATACAAAAGAGTGAACTGTAATGTAAACTATAGTTATAGTTAATAGTATAATTATAATAGTATTTTTTATTAATTGTAACAAATGTGCAACACTAATGTAAAATAATAATAAGGAAAACTGTATAGGTGGTGGGTCAGAATGGAAACTCTTTACTTTCTGCATGATTTTTTTGTAAACCTATAATTGCTTTAATAAAAATGAAAAAATATCCAAGCAAAAAATGGCTGTATTTTTAGATCTAAAAAATGAAGAAAGAAAATATAGTAGTTAGGGTTCTCTAGAGAAACAGAATCAACAGGAAACACTCGCAAATATAAAATTTATAAAAGTGTCTCACATAACCATGGGAATGCAGAGTCCAAAATCCACAAGGCAGGCTGTGAAGCTGACGATTCCGATGGAGGGTCTGGACGAACTCCACAGGAGAGGCTCACCGGCCAAAGCAGAAAGAGAGCCTGTCTCTTCTGAATCCTCCTTAAAAGGCTTCCAGTGATTAGATTAAGCATCACTCATTGCAGAAGACACTCTCCTTGGCTGATTACAAATGGAATCAGCTGTGGATGCAGCTGACATGATCCTGATTTAATTCTATGAAATGTCCTCATTGCAACAGACAGGCCAGCACTTCCCCAACCAGACAAACAAGTACCACCACTTGGCCAAGTTGATACATGAACCTGACCATGACAGTCCACCCCTAGTCAACTTGGCAGCTATATATATCACCTAGCTGCCAGAATGCAATATACCAGAAATGGAATGGCTTTTAAAAAGGGGAATTTAATAAGTTGCTAGTTTACAGTTGTAAGGCCAAGAAAATGTCCCAATTAAAACAAGTCAATGGAAATGTCCCATCAAAGGCATCCAGAGAAAGATTCCTTGGTTCAAGAAGGCCGATGAAGTTCAGGGTTTCTCTATCAAGTGGAAGGGCACATGGTAAACACAGTCAGAGTTTCTCTTTCATCTGGAAAGGCACATAGCAAACACAGTCAGGGTTCCTCTCTAATCTGGAAGGGCACATGATGAACACAGCATCATCTATCAGCTTCTCCTGGCTTCCTATTTCATGAAGCTCCCCGGGAGGCATTTACCTTCTTCATCACCAAAGGTCGCTGGCTGGTAGACTCTGCTTCTCTTGGCTATGTCGTTCTGCTTTGCTCTCTCTGAATCTCTTTCTCCAAAGTGTTTGTTCTTTTATTATAGGACTTCAGAAACTAATCAAGACCTACCCGAATGGGTGGAGACATGTCGTCACCTAATCCGGTTTATCAACCACTCTCAATTACACCACATCTCCAGGAAGATGATCTAATTACAGTTTCAAACATACAATGCTGAATAGGGATTAGAAGAAACTGCTGCCTTTACAAAATGGGATTAGGATTAAAACATGGCTTTTCTAGGGTACATGCATCATTTCAAACCAGCACAGAAAAGAAAATTTTCTTTTTTCATTTTTTCTCATAGGAAACAACAGAAAAATAATAAATTTAGTTCTTCATTTGGTCTGATTTGATGTCCTTGAAAATCTTGAAAGTCTTACAGTTTTAGGGGTAATGTTGTGACATAGGCTTGCACATCTGTGTGGATTTAAGGCTTCAGTCTTTGGAGAGTCAGTTCCTTGAAGACTGAAATCAAGTCTTATTAAATGTTGTGATGAGCACCAGTAAAAGGTGTATATTTAGTGAATGCTTAATATCGAAACAGTAATTTCTAAGTACAAGGCTTTTGGTATTCATTTATAAACCTGCAAAATGATTTTTTGTGTGTGTGTTCTGTATGGTGGGGTGACAGTTCATTCTTTTCCCATGTGAGTATCCCATTATTGAAACACCATTTGTTGAATTTTTTTGTTTTGCTTGTCTGTTTGTTTTTTGGGGAAGTGTGGACCAGAAATCGAACCTGGGTCTCCCTCTTAGCAGGCAAGAATTCTATCACTGAACTACCGTTGTACCTCCCAAAAGATTTTTAAAGATAATTTTTATAAACTGGTTCTCATCAGTATTGCCTAATAATCAAAAATTGTGTTTTATTAAGCCCTTTGTACCAAGCCTTTACCTATCTCTTTTGTTTTTCAGTTTCTAAACTGACTAAACAGCTAATGCTTCTGGAAAGTAAAACACAGAGTCAAGAAAAGGAGCTAACTGAAAACAAGGAGCAATTGGAGAGTTTACATGCCAAATGCCAAGAACTAAAAACACAGTTGAATGGCAAAATTGCCATGGAAGTTCATGCTTCAATTGTGAATGAATTAAAAAGGTGAGACTTTAATGTCTTTTCAAGTGTAAGTCAGTCATCATTAAGTTGTTTATAGGCAGAGTGAAGAGAGGTTGATAAGACAGACTTTTTCTGAATCATTTCAGCATGAACAACGCAAGTGTCTGAAACTGAGAATGGAAAACATTTTATTAAAGTAAGGCTGCAGGCTACACTTCGAGCTTGAGCAATATTTTTCTGCTGTCCCAGCTTTAATGGTTTTAAGACCTAAGATAACTAAAAGTAGCAGAACTCGAAACCTAGATATCCAGTAAAAGGAGACCAATTAAAATGAACATCTACTACCATAAAATGTAATATAATGCAATTACAATGTGGCCATTAAAAATTATTTGGCAAAAGAGTCTTTGTGACATGGGAAAACAGCCACTATATATATTTTTTCACAATATATTTTTAAGTGAAGAGATCAGATTGTAAAATAGTATGTTTTTAAAAATTATTTTTATTGCAGTATCTTCATACACCGTAAAGTCCATCCAGAGTATATAATCAGTGGTTCACAATATCACCACGTAGTCATGTATTCATCACCATGGTCATTTAGCAATACACTCTTGGTGTTTTTCCCAGGGCCTTCTGGCCCAGGGCCTGGCAAACACCCAGCCTGCTCACACCCTCTGCAGAACGTCATGAGTTAGATTAGGGTACATGTCGGGTGTTTGGAGGCTCCAGAGGCAGCCAGTGGGAGTCAGGCATACCCACATTTCAGGGGGAACATTTGTTCTTCATTATTAACTCAGAATTATTTTAGAAGAGATCTTAAGGCAATTGCTAAATGAAGTAAAGAGGAAAAGAAGGATCATGAAGGAGGTGGGAGACAAGGGTGAGAGACTAGAAATGGTGAAAATGGAAAGTGGGATTAGTTAAGATGATAAAGGCAATACAATATATTGGCTGTCCTTCCTTCAGAGGGATCACATTGCTCTCTTGTACATTCAGAATCACCTTGGAATCTTGTTTAAAATGCAAATTCAGGGAAAAATTCAATGTCTGAACTGGGCTTACAAGTATTCATTTTAAAAACTGGTCAAGCAATTTGGATATAGTTATTTGGGGCCCCATACTTTGAGAAACACTAGAACTATAGTGCCCTCAAATGACAGGAACCGTTTGCCAAGACTTCAGTCAGGCATGACCTTTCCTCTTAGCTCCCCTCAGGCTGTGTCTCTTAGCAGATGTTCCCCTCACCTTCCCCCACCCCACGTCTCAGCAATGACGTGGCCTGGAGGACCCATCCGTATTTTACCTACTTCTCAAAACTGGTTACATTAAGCCCACCAGATTTACCGCCTGAAACACAGTTTAGTATATTTCATTGATCTCTTCTCATTTTATGTCACTCAGATGGCTCCTGGCTGGAAGGCACCTGAGAGACGATCTATCTAATTGTCCTTAACCAAGGGGTATGCATCAATAGATCCTGAGAAAAATATGCAACCCGAGGCTCTGGGAGACTCAAGAGTTGGCAAATATTCTCTCTGTAGTGCTATGGGCTGATACTTTAGTTTTGTTTGTTTTAGAAAAATAATTTACTTCTGCTCCTTTCATAAATCTTATTATTCAGGAAACAATCTTGCATGCATAACTGAAATAATGGTCTATCACACACTCTGTTTAAAGGCAAAGCACCAGAGGTAAAACTGATCAATTGTCCAGAGTTCTCAGGTTATAGGATCTCATTTCCTGATTTTATATGAATTTCTGAAAATCAGAAACACTGTCTCCGAAAAAATATTAAGGGAGTTATAAAAAAAAATCACTTTATTCAATATTATACTTGTAGAAATGGAGTGTATTTCCTCTTTGAAATTAAAAACTAAGAAGAAAATTCCACTTCACATCATTGGTATGTGTTCTAGTTTGCTAGCTGCCGGAATACAATATACCAGAAACAGAATAGCTTTTAAAAAGGGGAATTTAGTAAATTGCTAGTTTACAGTTCTAAGGCCGAGAAAATGTCCCAATTAAAACAAGTCTATAGAAATGTCCAATCAAAGGCATCCAAGGGACAGATACCTTGGTTCAAGAAGGCCAATGAAGTTCAGGGTTTCTCTCTCAAGTGAGAAGGCACATGGCAAACACAGTCAGGGCTTCTCTCTCAGCTGGAAGGGCACATGGCAAATACGGCGTCATCTCCTAGCGTCTTCTCCTGGCTTCCTGTTTTGTAAAGCTCCCCGGGAGGCGTCTTCCTTCTTTATCTCCGAAGGTCGCTGGCTGGTGGACTCTCTGCTTCGTAGTGTCACTCTCTCTGAATCCCTCTCTCCAAAATGTTTCCTTTTTTATAAGACTTCAGAAACTAATCAAGACCCACTCAAATGGGTGGAGACATGTCATCCCTAATCCAGTTTAATAACCATTCTTGACTAAATCACATCAACCAGGGAGATGATCTCATTACAGTTTCAAATATACAGTATTGAATAGGGATTATTCTACCTTTATGAAGTGGGATTTACATTAAAACATGGCTTTTCTTAGGGGGCACACTTCCTTTCAAACCAGCACATTGTCCTACCAGAGAAAATACCTTTTAAGAGTGAAGGTATTTAGCACAGCATTATGAATGTAAATTACTACCACTGAAAGTGGTTAAAATGGGAAAATTTATGTTGCATATATGTTCGCACAATAAAAAAAAATTCAAATCCATAGAACTGTACAACACAAAGAATTATCCTTAATGTAAACGATGGACTTTAGTTACTTATATAACATTATATTAGTTAATTACATATAATATTAGTTCATCAGTTGTTACTAATGTACCTACTAACATAACATATTAATAAGAGCAAAAACTGCATGTGTGTGTGGTGGGAGAAAGCAGGCAGTAAAAGATATAGCTTATTATCTCTTCCCAGAGTAACTTTTCTGTATGTCTCTAGAATTGAGCTAGTATAAATAGGAAGTTGATTTTGGATAAGTTAAGATGTCTATTTAATTGCATGATCATCTGAAAAGATATCCTTTCATGACAAGAAATATGCAACAATCTAAGAATAGAAGGGAGCATCCTTAACCTGATAAGGATATGAAAACCTACAGAAAACGTCATTCTTGATGAAAGACGGATGCTTTCCCTCTAAGATCAGAAATAAGACAAGCATGGCTCCTCTCTTTACATTTATTCAGCATCATACTGGAGGTTCTAGCCAGGGCACTTAGGCAAGATAAAGAAATACAAGGCATCCAGGCATTCACAGATGACATTATCTTATATACAGAAAACCCTATGGAATCCATCAAAGACCACTAAAACTAATAAGCAATTATAGCAAGATTGTGGGATATGAGATCAATATACAAAAAATAAATGGTATTTCTTTACACTTTGCATTGAACAATTCAAAGATGAAACTTTTAAAAATTCCACTTACAGTAGCATAAAAAAGAATAAAATACTTAATAAATTTAACAAAATTTAAAGCTTATACTCTGAAAACTAAGTTAAAAGAAACATTGTTTAAAGAAATTAAAAAAGATCTAAATAATTGTGAAAACATCCCAATTTTCAGGGATCAAAAGACTTGATATTATTAAGATGGCAATATGACCCAAACTGATCTACATATGCAACACAGTCCCCATTGGAATCCCAGCTGACTTCTTTATAGAAATTAATAAGCTGATTCTAAATTTCATGTCAATTGCAAGATATCTGCAAAAGCCAAACAATTTTGGAAAAGATTAACAAAGTAGAAAAACCCAGACTTCCTGATTTCGAAACTTGGTACAAAGCAACAATAATCAGTGCAGTGTGGTATTGATACAAAGATAAGCATGCAGATCAGTGGAACAGAATTGGAAGTCTAGATATAAGCCCTCATATCTATAGATCAACTGATTTTCAGCCAGGGTGCCAAAACCTTACAATGGGGAAAGAATAGTCTTTCAATAAATGGTACTAGGATAACTGGATAGCCACATGTAAAAGAGTAAAGTTGGATCCCTGCCTCACACCATATATAAAAATTAACTTATTTATAAAGATCTAACTAAAACTATGAAAGACCTAAAGCTATGAGACCTTTAGAAGAAGAAAACATGGTTGTACATATCTGTGAATATACTAATATACCTTTATGACTGGAATTTGGCAATGGATTCTTACTTATGACAACAAAAACATAGGCAACAAAGGAAAAATCGATAAATTAGACTTCATAAAAATTAAAATCTTTTGTGCTTCAGAGGACACATTATAGAAAGTGTAAAGGTAACCCAAACAATGGGAAAGTTTTGCAAATTATATATCTGGGAAGGGATTTGTACCCAGAATGTATAAAGAACTCCTATAACTCAATAATAAAATAACTCAATTTTTAAAATAGGCAAAGATTCTGAATAATACATTTCTCTAGGGAAGACACACAAATGGCTAATAAACCCAGAAAAAGATGTTCAATATCATCAGTCATCAGGGAACTGTAAATCAAAACCACAACCTGACACTACATCCTATCCACTAGAATGGCTAGAATAAAAAAGTCCAGTAATAGCAAGTGTTGGTGAGAATGTGGAAAAGTCAGTGGGAATGTAAAATAACACAGCTGCTTTGGAAAATAGTCTGGTAGTTCCTCAAATGATTAATCATAGAGTTGCCACATAACCCAGCAATTCCACTCCTAGGTCTATACTCAAGAGAAATAAAAACAAAACCACACATGAAAACTTGGACACAAATGTTTATAAAGTAGCCAATATATTCGTAAAAGCCAATAGGTAGAAACAACTCAAATATCCATTAATGGATGAGTGGATAAACAAAGTGAGGTATATCCATATGATGGAATATTATTCCACCATGAAAATGAATTAAGTACTGATACATGCTATAATATGGCTAACCCTTGAAAACATTACCCTAAATAAAAGAAGCCAGTCATAAAAGAAGACCGCGTATTATATAATTCATTCATATGAAAATCCAGATTAAAGAAATCTATACAAAGAAAAAGAAGATTAGTGGTTGCTTAGGGCTAGAGGGAGGAGTGTGGGAGGAGATAGAGGGATAAGGGTATGATATGTGAAGAGTAAAAGATTTATTCTTGAGAAGGTGAAGATGTTCTAAATTTGACTGTGGTTGTACATATCTGCAAATATACTAAAATCCATTGAACTGTAACCTTAAATGGGTGAATTGTTTGATAAGATGATTCTATCTCAGTAAATTTATGTATGAAAAAAGAATGAAGGCAAAATCAGGATATGTTAAAATCCAACTGAGTGCTATGATCCACTGACCTACATTTAAGGCAATTCTAAAGGAGGATATAATTCATGGGGAGGAAAATGAATGTCTGAGAAGGAAGGATCTAAGGGTATTAGACTGGAAAATATGTGGATAATGTAAATAAACATTGATTCTATAAAACAGTAATGATGGGTGGGCCACGGTGGCTTGGCAGGCAGAGCTCTCGCCTGCAATGCCAGAGACCTGGGTTTAATTCCTGGTGCCTGCCCATGCAAAAAATAATAAAATAAGATGATGATATCTTTGGGGGTTTAAAAATACATAGATTAAAATGCACAACAATAATAACATATAATCAGGATGTGGGTAAATGGCATTCATGTTCTAGGTCAAAAAACGGATAAAGGTGTTGATACATTTTATAATTTGAAAATTATGCATGATGAAATTTCTGGAAACAATATATATATAATTTCTATACTAGTATAGGGAAAGAGGGAATTCTTAAAAAGTAAGAGGAAAATAAAAGGTAGCAGAAGTGTAGAAAATCAAAAGCACAAAATAAAATGTTAGATGTAAACCCAAATATATCAGTAGTAGAAACACTAAATGGATTAAATACTCCAGTTAAAAGACAAAGATTACCAGCCTGAACAAAATTAAAGGTAACTCTGGGTTTTTTGGTTTTTTTGTGTGTATGCTTTTAAAGATGCACATCTAAAGCATAAAGATACAGAAAGGTTAAGGATAAAAGGGCAGTAAAAGATAAATTACTCAAATATAAGTCAAAAGACAATTTATAAGATTCCACAAGGGTTCCAGGCATTAGAGTAACTTGCCAGAAACCCACAACCTCCGGATGGGTCCCTGGTCCAGATAAGTTCTGAAACCTAGCCCACCCTCTCCAGAACATCAGAGAGTTCCATCTCTCTACCCCATATTAGTGATAGACTCTTTCAATATCAAAAATTTAGAATTGCCATAGTCCAAACAACCCCAATGAGAGGTATGGAAAGATCAAATGTGATGGTGGAATTATACATAGAAGATAGAACTTAACAAGTGAATATGAATGCTGAATCATTAAATTGATACCTCTTTTAGTCTCCAGTATTTTAGAGCAGCTAGAAATAAAAACCTAAAATCGTGGAATTGTAACGATGTCAAAGTCTGAAATATGTTCTACAACTAATTGTGGTGCTGTGCTTGGAAATTTATAGCTTTTTTGTATATATATTATTGTTCACAAAAAAAGAAGGAAAAAAAGTCAGTTGTGATGATAAAAAAAAAGTATTTAAGCCCCCTTGCTTCCTATATTCTGGAGCAGCTAAAAGGAAAAATATGAGAGGATCATATGGTAGCCCATGACAAACTCTGGGATCTATCCTGTAACCACTTTTTGAAGAGTGCTTTGAAAACAATTGCTTTTTTATTTCTTTGCTTTATATATATGTTATACTATACAATAAGAAAAGTTTAAAAATATATATATAGAGAGAGGCCAAAAGAAAAAGTAACAAACATTACTTAGCAAAGAGAGTCAATTCATAGAAATAAAAGGCTCAATTCACACAGTATATTTTAAAATTTGTATATACCTATTGTTATGGATTGAATTGTATCACTCCAACAGACATGTCAAAGTCTTAACCCCTTGTCCTGTGAATATGAACTTATTTGTAAACAGGGTCTTTGAAGATGTTATTCGTTAAGATGAAGCCAAACTGGATTAGGATGGGCCCTAATCCAATGTAGCTAGAGTCCTTATAAGGAGAGGAAATTTGAAAAGAGAGACAGATGACTGGTAGTGAGATAGAGAGAGATGACTGTGTGATAAAAGCAGAGAGAGAGTTATGGATTGCTGTCAAGCTGTTTCCAGAACCCCACAGACTTCAATGGAAGCACAACCCTGGTGGTACTTTGATTTTGCACTTCTGGCCTCCAGAACTGTGAGACAATGAGGTGCATTGTTAAACAGCAGCCCTAGCACACTAAGACACATAGTACAAGCATACCTCAGAGGTATTCAGGTTCAGTTCCAGACCACTGAACCAAAGCGAACATCTCAATAAAGCAAGTCACATGAATTTTTTGGCTTCCCAGTGCATATAAAAGTTATGTTTACACTATACCTTAGTCTTTTCAATGTGCAATAGCATTATGTAAAAAAATAATTGTACATACCTTAATTAATTATTGGTAAAACATGCTAACCATTATCTGAGTCTTCAGCAAGATGTAACTCTTTGCTGGTGGAGGGTCTTCCATAGATGTTGATGGCTGCTGATTGATTAGGATGGTAGTTACTGAAGGTTGGGGTGGCTGTGACAATTTCTTAAAATAAAACCGCAATGAAGTTTGTTGCATCAATTGACTCTTCCTTTCACAAAAGATTTCTCTAACACATACAGTGCTCTTTGATAGTATTTTACCCACAGTAGAACTTCTTTCAGTCCTCTCACTCTTTTATCAACTAAACTTACGTAATATCCTGAATCTTTTGTTATCATTTCAACAGTGTTCACAGCATCTTCACCAGAAGTGGATTCCATCTCAAGAAACCACTTTCTTTGCTCATCCATAAGAGACAATTCTTCATCTCTCAAGTTTTATCATGAGATTGCAGCAATTCAGTCACATCCTCAGGCTCAACTTCTAATTCTGGTTCTCTTGCTTATTTCTGTATTTACTTCCACATCTGTAGTTACTTCTTCCACTGAAGTCTTGAACCCCTCACAGTCATGCATGAGGGTTGGAATCAACTTTTTCCAAACACCTATTAACATTGCTATTTTGGCCTCCTCCCTTGAATCATGAATGTTCTTAATGAAATGTAAAATGGTGAATCCTTTCCAGAAGACTTTCAATTTACCTTTTCCAGATCTGTCAGAGGAATCGTCATCTATGGCAGCTAAAGCCTTACAAAATCCATGGATTGCAGAATAGATATTTTGTTAGCAGGCATGAAAACAACATTAATCTTGTTGTACATCTCCATCAGAGCTCTTGAGTGACTAGGTACACCATCAATGGGCAGTCATATCTTGAAAGGATATGACTTTCTTTTTTTCTGAGCAGTAGTTCTTAATAGTGAACTTGAAATAATCAGTAAACCATATTGTAAACAGATGTGCAGTCATCCAGGCTTTGTTGTTCCATGTATAGAGCACAGGCAGATTTAGCGTAATTCTAAAAGGCCCTAGGATTTTTGGAATAGTAAATAAGTTTGGCTTAAGTTCAACTTAAAACACCACCTGTGTTAGCCCCTAATAGGAGAGACAGCTTGTCCTTCGAAGCTTTGAAGTCAGGCATTGACTTCTCTCTAGCCATGACAATGCTAGATGGCATCTTATTCCCATAGAAGGCTGTTTCATCTGCATTGAAAATTGGTTGTTTAGTGTAGGCACCTTCATCAATGATCTTAGCTAGATCTTCCAGAAAACTTAACTGCAGCTTCTGCATTAGCACTTGCTGCTTTTCCTTGTATTGTTACATTATGAAGATGACTTCTTTCCTTGAACTTCATGAGTCAACATCTGTTGGCTTCAAACTTTTGTTCTGCAGCGTTCATAGAATTTAAGAGATTTAGGGCCTTGCTCTGAATTAAGCTTTGGCATAAGGGAATATTGTTTGTGACTGATTTGATCTTCTATCCAGACCACTACAACTTTCACCATATCAGCAATAAGGCTTATTTGCTTTCTTACCATTCATGTGTTCATAAATTTCCTTGTAAAATGTTTCTGTTTGCATTCACAACTTAGCTAACTGGTGCAAGAGGCCTAGATTTCAGCCTATCTCGGCCTTCTACATACCTTTCTCAGTACGTTTAATCATTTCTAGCTTTTGATTTAAAGTTGGAGACATGTGACTCTTCCTTTCATTTAACACTTAGAGGCCATTGTATGGTTATTAATTGGCCTAATTCAATACTGTTGTGTCTCAGGGAATAGGCAGGCCCAAAGATAGGGAGAGAGACGGAGAATGGCCAGTGGGTGGAGAAGTCAGCAATAACAACATTTATGACATAAACTCACCACCTTGTATGTGTGTGGTTTGTGGCACCTCAAATAATTACTATCGTAACATCACAGAGCAACATAACAGATATAATAATAATGAAAAAGTTTGAAATATTGTGCGAATTACCAAAATATAAAGAGAGACATGAAATAAGCCCGTGCTGTTTGAAAAATGGCTCTGACAGACTTGCTCCACACAGGTTTGCCACACACCTTTCATTTAACAAAAATGCAGTATCTGCAAAGTGCAATAAAATGAAGCACAATAAAACGAGATATTTCGGTAAGAACTTCACCTCAATATATTTGAAAATTTAGATGAAATGTCAAGTTCCTTGAAAATACAACTTTCTAAAACTGACTCAGGAAGAAAAAGAATACATGAATATTCCCTTAATCATTAGAGAAATTGAATCCAAAGATCTTCCCATGAAGAAAACTATAAAACTATAAGTCTTGGATACCTTCCCCAGAAAATTCTAGAAATTTTCAAAGAAGAAATCATTCCAGTCTTATATAAGCACTTCTAGAGAACAAAGAGGGACTGTTCCCTATAATTGTTCTATGAAGCTAACTTAACCTTGATACTGAAACAACAGTGATAATATAAGAAAAGAAAATTACTTTACAGTTTCACTCATGAAACAACAAATAAAGACTGTCACAGAGAATTAGGAATAGATGTGAATGTCCTTAGTGGGAAGGGATATCGATTTAAAAAATTAAAAACTTACAGTAAACATCATGCTTTACTGAGGTAACTGAGGGTTAAATGCTAAAAGCTTTCAGATTGAGTTTGGGAACAGCACCAGGATGCCCTCTGTGTTAGTTAGATTCAGTTGTCAACTTGGCCAGGTGTGCATACCTAGCCTTGTTGCTGCGGACATAAGCCAATGGTACGTGAACCTCGTCTGTTGCTAATTACATCTGTAGTCGGCTAGGAGGCGTGTCTGCTGCAATGAGTGACGTTTGACTTAATTGGCTGGTGCTTAAATGAGAGAGCACAACGTAGCACAGCCTAAGCAGCTCAGCATTCCTCATCTCAGCACTTGCAGCTCAGCCCAGGCCTTTGGAGATGCAGAAAGAAGTCACCCCGGGGAAAGTTGTTGGAACCCAGGGACCTGGAGAGAAGGCTAACAGAGACCATCCTGTGCCTTCCACGTAAGAAAGAACCTCAGTGGAAAGTTAACTGCCTTTCCTCTGAAGAACTAACAAAATAAATCCCCTTTTATTAAAAACCAGTTTGTCTCTGGTGTGTTGCATTCCGGCAGCTAGCAAACTAGAACACCCTCTGACACGCTTAGTTACTAGTTGGTAACTAGTGCCTATGTCAGGTGAAAGATAAGTTACAGGGTTTGAAAGAAAGGAGTAATAGTGTCATTGTTCATAGATGATAAAATTCTGTATGTAGAAAATCCAAAAGAATCTATGAATAAATCATTAGATATAAAAAGGCATTTTAACACAGTTGTTGAAAACAAAATCAATGTTTAAAAATTAATTATATTTCTTTGTAGAAGCATACATGTAAAAATGTTATTTTTTAAATAAAAGCAAGACAGAAAGAAAGAACAAAGAAAGGAAAGGAAAGAACAAAAGGAATTATTTACAAAGCCACACAAACATAAAGGAATAGAAAGGTTTTCAGTATCTCTGCTGGTGTAATTATAAAGCTTTACTGATAAGATAATTTCACTGCGTAGAGAATTCCATGTTGTCAGGGTTTTTCTTTTTCTCTGTTCCATTTATAAATGTCCCTCATAGTCTTCTGGCTTGTATTGTCTCTGATGAAAATCTGCTCTCATTCTTATCTTTATTTCTTTGAACATAATACATCTTTTCAATTTAATTAGGATGTGCCTTGACATGGTTTCCATTCTTTGAGCTTCTTGGCCCTATGGATTTGCAGTTTTCATCAGATTTGGAAAGCTTTCAGATGTTATTTCTTTAGTTACTTTTTCTGTTTCCTTCTCTCTTGCTTGTCCTTGAGGGACCACTTGATACTGTCCCACTGGTCACTAATGCTTTTTATTTTTTTCCCCACTCTTTTTTCTCTCCAAGTGTCATTTTTTGTTGTTGTAGGCTTACAGAGAAATCATGAAGAAAATACAGAGGTCGCATATACCCACCCCATTATTAACATTTTACATTAGTATGGTACATTTGTTACAGTTGATGAGAGAGTATTATTATAATTGTACTACTGATAGTCCATTGTTTACATTAAGGCTCTTTGTGTTGTATAGTGCTATGGTGGTAGTGGTGTTTTTAAATTTTTATTGTAGTAAAATATATACAACATAATTTCTCTTAACTACATTCAGATGTATAATTTATTGGTTTTGATTACATTCAGAATATGTGCTACCATCCATACCATCGTCTCCAACAGAAATTCTGTACCAACTAATAATTCTTCATGCTCTACTTCCACCCCACCCCATGATAACCTGTATTGTAGTTTTCTTTACAGTACAAATTGACTTATTCAAAACAGTTACAAAAAAGCGCAACAAAATAGAGATTATCCTTAGAATTATTAATGCTTTGTTAATGATCGTTAGAATTAGAGGGTAAGAAATGGTATTGAGTGGAGAGAGCACCTGACTAGTTCTAAGGCTTTAGATACAATGCCGTTGGTTACATATTAATTCATCCATTACATACTCGGAATAGTAGTTGGGGAATCAGTAATTTATCTACAGGGAACGCCTATACAAATCAAATTCATCCAGACCACCCCGATACCATCTTCTACTACAAGCGCTAAAGCCACCTGTATAACATTCCCATCCTTCTTTCTCCACCCCATTCCATATTCATATATTCTCCCCTCCCCTAATGCATTCTACTTTCTAACTAGTTTGCTTATTATAATTAATTCATATCAGTGAGATCATACAATATTTGTCCTTTTGTGTCTGCCTGATTCTTCAAGGTTCATCCATGTTGTTGCATACTATCAGGACTTCATTCCTTTTTATGGCTGAAACATTCCATTGTGTATGTTGTGTATATATGTATGTATGTGTGAATGTGTGTATGCCACATTTTGTTTATCTATTCATCACTTGTGAATAATAGTGTTATATATATCAGTGTGAAAACATCTCTTCAAGTCTCTGCTTTCAATTTTTTGAGGATATACCTAGAAGTAGGATTGCTGGGTCATATGGTAATTGTCTAGTTACCATATGTTTCTGAGGAACTGTTCAACTGTTTTCCACAGTGGTTGCCCCATTTTACAGTCCCACCAACAATGAATGCATGCTCCTGTTTCTGTACATCCTTTCCAACATTGGTTATTATTATTACTTTTTTGATAGTAGTCATTCTATGGGTGTAAGGTGACCTCTCCCATGATTTTTTGGTTGTTGCTCTTTTTTTTTTTTTTTTTTTTTTTTTTTTTGGCATGGTCAGGCTCCAGGAAATGAACCCGGGTCTCCAGCTCAGCAGGTGGGAATTCTTGCCACTGAGTCACTGTAGCACCGCCCTCTCACTTGGTTTTGATTTGTATTTTCCTAATGGCTAGGAACATCTTTTCATGTGCTTTTTGACCATTTGTATATCTTTGGAGTAATGTCAATTCAGATCTTGCTGCAGGCTTCATTTTTGTTAGTTTCTATTGCTGTATCTTTACGTTCACTGATCTTTTATTCTGTAGTCTCTTCTGCTTTTAGTCCCATCCAGTGTGTTGTTCATTTCATATATTGTTTTATTCCATCTCTAGAAGATCTACTTGTCATTTTTATATTTTCCACTCTCTCCTCAGCGTGCTTTGTTCCCTCTACCTTCTTGAACATACGGAGCCTCTTTATAATAGCTATTTGAAAACCTTTGCCCATGCCATCATCTCTCTGGCTTCTGGGTCTGTTCTATTGGTTTTTTCTCCCAATCGTGGATCATATTTTCTTGTTTATTCCCATGCCTTGTGATGTTTTATTAGATGCTGATTATTGTAGATTTTATGTTGTTGGGCTGGATTTTTGTATTCCTTTAAATAATGTTAGATTTTCATTCCAATGCACAATTAAGTTACTGGAGACTAATTGGATCCTTTAAAGCCTTGCTTTTGTTAGGGTGGGTCCAGAGCCTTCTTTAGTCTAGTACCAACTTAGCTGTACCACTATTAATCTCTTCTGAAGATTCTGTCCCATGTCCTGTGTAATATAAGATCTTTCTTCTCAGGCTGGTTATTTGCTTCCTATTTCCAGTTCATTGTGAGCACCCAGAATTGTCCTGTCTATTCTTTTCTGGTGTTTGTCTCCCTAGTCTCAGTCCTGAGAGAACCAATGAAGAGATAACCCTTTTTTGGAGCATCATTTAGCCAGAATTATATATTGAAATTGTATATCCATTCTTGATTTTTTGTTATTCTTTTAACCATAAAAATTGAACTGTCTTCCATTACTTCTGAAGTGAGTAGGGAATAAATACATATCCACAGACATAAGCAGAAATATGGGTGGTAAAAGGGGTTAGAAGGCAGGTACCATCAAAGAAGGAGTATGCCAGCCACACACTCTCTCCTCTCCTCTAGTTATGGAAGCCTGGGTGGGCCCTCCCAGGGCTGTGAGGGGAAGATATTTCTGTAGAGGCCTTCCAAGTATCCACTCAGTGGCCAGAGGCCTGACTCTGTCACTTGTCTGGCATTGATTGCTTTATTCAAAGCTCACTGTACTGGATTCATGCCTTGCGATGTTTTTCTCCTTCAGCCAGTTGCAAAAGGAAGAAGAAAAAGAAAATGCCGAGATGGAAGAGCTGATGGAAAAGTTGACAGTCCTTCAAGTACAGAAAAAGAGCCTGCTTTTAGAGAAGAACAATTTGACTGTTAAAAGCAAGGCATTGGAAGCTGAACTTGAAATGGCACAGAAAAGAAACAGGTTTTTTTTTCTTAAAGGTTTTTTTGTAATGCAAAGTATTAATTTCATTTCCTTTATCTTTTCTTTTTCTAGTAGAGGCTTTAAAGTATAAAGGGTACCTGAGGTCATTGTATATCAGAATATCAGTACAATAAAAGCTCTTCTGCTGATCAGCATTGACCAGCATTTCTCACGTCTATAAATCAAAGATGATTAAGAGTCAAAATGATGATCCTAAGACTCTGAAAGTTCTCAAAATGCTTCCCTAGCCATTTCCAAAAAATCTTTGAGATTATTGGATATCTTTTTTCAATATTACCTTTTAGAACATAAGCCAAAAAATTAATAGAATAATATAAAATTAGCCTATTCATTAAGCATTTTGTAATTCATTGACTTGATTTGGAGTCGGTGATTATTGGTTTAAAATTAAATTCAGTTGGGTGCACAGGTGGTTTATTTGGTAGAATTCTTGCCTTCTTTGTGGGAGACCTGAGTTCGATTCCCGGTCCATGCACCCCAACCCCCCCAAAAAAAATAAATGACCTCTTCTCACCTTGACACCTTAAAGATTTAGGTTGATGAAAAGTAACATTTAATGCTGCTATGCTTGATATTTTGTTAGTACAGATAGATATTCACTGTGTCCTCACCATTCAGGCTAATGGGTTTTTTATTCCACCATCTGGGGGAATGCTATAGGAGATCTCAGAAGACAATTGATGTCCTCAAAAAGCAGGTGGAAAAAGCCATGGAGAATGAAATGTCTGCTCACCAGTATTTGGCAAATCTTGTTGGGCTGGCAGAAAATATAACTCAGGAACGTGACAATCTTATGTGTTTGGTAAGTTGTTTCTGAGTTACTTCAAGCAAACTGCAAGTTAGTATGCCAGCATTATAACTGTAAGAGTATTTTTAAAAATCAGATCCATGAAAAGCTTTACCTATTAAAATTTCAACTGTAAAATATCAACATTTTACTGTTTAATCATGAAGGAAAAACATTTTTTGAAAGGTGAATGCCCCAAACTTCTTTTTTTTTCAGGCACTTCCCTCCAGCCTCTCCATTATACCTTAATTAAAAAGGTGATATCT